>JAPKLW010001374.1:73501-212085 GCA_026898455.1 Plectranthus barbatus | reverse complement strand
ATTAGCTACTAAATACTAGCTCCAAAATTAATGTATCAAAATGAAAAGGGCCTATTTAAGCGGGACGGAGAGAGTATAAAAATATACATTTAATTAAAATAAATAATTAACTAATATATATATAGAGTGAAATTTATAAATACTCATTTTCACTATTGTGTATTATGAAAATACCCAAAACAGTATATACATTCACAAAATACCCACTACATAATTATGACATTTTTCAAAATTATGTTATTGAATTTTTTTTTAAGAAATAAAATTGATTGAAACTTTTTAAATAAAAAATAATTTTATTCAGGAGAGAGAGAGTCGGTGTCGGGCCCGTGTCGTGGGCCGACATATACCCGGCACCGACCACTATTAAAATTAAAAAAAATTAAAAATATTATTGAGGAGAGAGATGGTCGATGTCAGGCCTGACACAGACCCTGACACTGACCACAATTAAAAAAATTCAAAAAATAAAAATAAAAATCATGAGAGTGGGTCGGTGGTCGGTGCCTTCCGCCACCAACCCCGAATTATTACAAAATCAAAAAAAAATTAGGAGTGGGTCGATGGCAGCGTTCCGCCACCGACCCAATTTCCCTAAATTTTCCCCTCCCCACCGACCCACTAACCCCCTCCCCCCTCTTTTCTCCTATCAATATATATATATATATATATTAATATGTATATTTTTATATTAAAACTTAAAAATTATTTAAAAACTTGGTCATGTGATTATTGGTGATGATTTCATCATCATAACAAAATAATCAATCACAAATGTAAAAAAAGTCAAAAATAGGTATTTCTTGAATGTGTTTAATGTTTTGGGTATTTTCATAATGTGTTTAGTGGTTTTGGGTGTTTAAAATATTTTTCACATCTTTTATTGAGTTGTAAGCTAGAGCTAATATGAAGACTAGACTGCCCAACCAGTCTTGAGTGTGCAAAAGACTCGACAGACAAAGGTTCAAGCCGAACTTGCAAGTGTGCACACTCAAGGTTTAATTATCAATCCAGGTCCTTCTTCGCTTCGCCCGCTAGAATACCGGGATACTATAGCAAAGTCTAATAGCTAGGCAAGATAAAATTGTTGAGTGATTTCTATCAAACTAGGCAATCAATTTAAACATATGCTAACAACATTTAACAAACAATGAATTAAACCAAAATTCAACATTCAATCAATTCTCTCCACACTTTGGTAAATCAAGAGAAGCAAATACTCAAATGAGGTAGATAGGATGTTGAAATGAGCGTAGATGTAATCCAATTAGGTAAATCATTGATGTAAACACATTTTAATCCCTAGGAGGTCGAGCAATCGACCCTACATTCGCTAGCCACTTGCTACGAAAAACTAGCAGTAGATGACACTAGGAATTGCAAACAGCTACGTTATTAACCCCTAGATCACTCCCAATCGACGGTCAATTATCGCCCTACGACCTAGCCCCGCACAGGGATTGGAACTAAAATCGTAAGAATATACACTTTTCACGACGATTCCGCCCGCGTGTTGGCTGCAACGTTCACATCAACTATCTCAAAAGCTGGCTATTACCACCTAAGAGATAAGGAACAAGCTCTAGTGCAATTCAATCCCTCAAAGGAAAGTAAACAAATAATTATCAAACCTAATCTTCATGCATCCTTGTTCAAATCAACATCCACATTGAATTAGAGCAACATACCACTCAATTGTAACAATACAAAGTTGAAATCAAATACATCCATTACAATTGATAAGTAGAAAGTGAAATCTTCCCCAATTGGATTTGCTAGGTCTTGATCTACCCCCTTGGATCTTCAATTCTCCTCCAAGGATTGATGATTTAGCTCATTGATACCTTGGGTGAGGTTTTGGAAGAGATGGAAATGGGAATCGTAGAGAGAATTTTGGTAATTTCCCCTTAGATGTGACAAAAGTTTCAAAAGTTATCAAAATAACTATTTTCCCCCTTTTATAATGAGTTGGCAGAGCCTCGGATCGCCCGGGCCAAAGTTGGCTCGCCCAGGCAAGCTCAGAGCTGGAAATCTCCAAAATCCCGCTCTGGCTCGGCCGAGCGAAGTCTCTGAAATCCCCCTGCACCCTTTCTGCACCGCTCGGTCGATCCTGCTTCCCTTTGACTCCTAGCTCGAGCGATTTTCATCCAAAACTCATCCAAAAGTGTTGTTTTATGCTCAAAACTCAACCTACAACATTCCAAACACAAAAACACGAAAACACAACAAAAGAACAACAGAAACATATGATATGGGAGTAAAATGGACACAAACATGCACTCGCACACATCGAAAAATAGGTCATTTTACGCACATATCATAATCCCCCAAACTTGAACCTTTGATTGTCCTCAATCAAAACAAAGTAAAGTCGTTAATTTACCTCGTGCAATACCTCATAGCTCATCAAAGTTATCTTAGCATGTTCAAGTAAAGAGATTATCACCTAACTTTGTAACAAGGTTAATGCTAAGGACATGGACCACTCATAAAAAATAGATACAAGAAACGAAAGCACTCCCTCACGTATTTAGGGACGATGAGATTCACTCAATCACAAGATATCAAGCTCGATTTCCATAGGCTTGCATCCATTCTTACCACTATACTACAACGAGTTAGTTTCTAGAATCAAAAAGGTCTTTTCACGGGTTTTAACGTGGCTAACTAAAAGGAGGGTGGTTTTGGGCCAAAGTGACTAAACTTCTCAATTTCCCAAAACCCCCAAACTTGTTCTTTTCGAACCACTACAAACCCCGAGGCTTTTTCATTTCACAACACACTTTTTTTTTTCTTTTTCTTTTTCTCTTTTCTTTTCCTTTTTTCATAATTTTCCATTAGCACCATCATTCATTCATTTTGTGGTTGCCTCTCTTTTCAAACACTTGCACCAAAATTTTGTAGGTGCTCATTTTGCTAGGATCAACAACAATCCCTTATTTCATTCTATCATGCCTCAACATTTTCAATGATCACAAATCCAATCAATTCCCAAACCCAACTCTCATCACCGTATTCACCCTCATACACTTTTTCCCCCCAAACTTGGTCCTAATCATATCAAAGAAGATTCACCATTAAAGCTCAATCACGGGGGTCAAAGATACGAAAGGCAAATTAATGATAACAACCACTTTATACTCCCAGTGTGAAAGGTAGGACTAAGAATCGATGGCCTAAGATCATTTTCTAGTTACATACTCATGCCAATAGATAGAGAACGGATGCAAGCTCTAGATCTCAAACTCTCAATCTTGCCACTCACAAACAAAATAGATATGACAATATCATGGCTCAAACCTCACAGCTTTTTGTCAAGTCCTATGCATTAACTAAACACAAAACTCGGCAATTCAAAAGTTAAATTTAAAACATGCTTCGAAAACTAGATTCCTCCCTATCATTGGTTGAGGTAAACATCCAACTTCACCAAGTAAATCATGATTCAAACCTCAAGTCTAGTTCGGGTTCATCACACACACAAGCACACAACAACCTAAAAACAATCTACATGCATACAACAATCTAATAACAATCTAAATGCAATGCAACTAATTGGCAAGAGAAACGATAGAATGTGTTACCCATCGGTAGCCACGATCGCACCGCTTCTCCAAGACCTTATTTGTACCTACTACAAATCAACACAAACACCACCAAACTATTGAGCATAATCAAGCCAATTAAGTTCTCATTTCCACCGACTTTCCACAAACCAAGTATCAACAATGATAAGACAATATCCCCTAGCTCAACCATACAAACCAAACTAATAATCCAAACCACAAACCATGCATAATAGGAAATATATAATCATGCCAACTCATTAATAATTCCATCCACAATCACAATTAAACAATCCTTAACCATATTTACTTCCAAAACCTCTTTCCACCATCATTCCACTATCCAAAATATATACACATTTATCCTTTTTACACTAGCTCCACCAAACATACCATCAAAACCAATATTCAACAAACTTAAACCCATGAAAATATCCATACATATCATCAAGATGAACATAATCCAAAACATTCATCCAAGGTAGAATATCAATATAGGTACAACCAAATCGAATCAAATCCAATAAAGGGACAATATCTAACAAATAAACTAAACTAAAGCAAACTAGGATAGAGGAAGATAGGAGAGGAATAAACCAAGGCACCGGCTACCGGCACATCCCCCAAACTTAGTCAAGTGAGACTAAGTTTGCAAAACGGTTGACGGTGCATTGTCACTCCTCTCGATCTTGTAATTCATCCTACAAACATAAAACCAACAAACTAAACATTTATTCAAAATCAAAGCAACTAAAAGCAATTAAACCAAAGAAAGAAAATTGGTTGGGTTGCCTCCCTACAAGCGCTTCCTTAACGTCGGTAGCTAGACGACCTCACCATTCTCATCCATTGTCAAAAATCTTGTGGATTTTTAATACACCTCTCTCCCTTAATCGGCATTTACTTGGAAGCAATTTGTCAATGGCAATGTTTCTTTCACCCCTATCATCCTTCCAAGGAAGATTGATTATCTTAAAAATCTCAAATGTCCAAGGTGGTGATTCCTTCTTTGATTTGATCTCCAAGGCATCATCCAACAGAATCCAAATTATATACGTCTCGACTTGTCCCTCATTTGGATTAATCAACAACTTCTCATCACCTCCTTTTCCGATCAAATCATCCGATTCATACACTTTGTCTCCTAGGATCACCTCCTTTTCCCCCTTGTCAATCAATCTTGAAAGAAATGTAAGTGCCACATCGCCACATGGACTTTCCGCCAATATTTCCACCTCATTTTTCTCTTCATAAAGTTGTACCAAGGCCGGAACCTCTTGCATCTCCTCAATTGAAGGTTTCTTAATCTCACCATTCTTCTCGTCTTCAATGACTTGCAACTCCTCCTTGGTGCCTTCATCCTCTTCATCTTCTTGGAGCAAGGCTTCTCTTTCCTTCTTTGGTTCCTTTTCTTGAACCTCCACTATTTCTGTATCTTAAAATCTTACTTCTTTAAGCACCATTACCGCATCCTCACATTCATCTTCCAAAATTTCATCAATCTCCTAACAACTTCCTTCGAGACCTATTTCCTTGTCAATTGGATATTCTTCCACTCGAGGTTCATCACTCACCTTCTTCAAGATATCGGATAGTTGCATTCTTAACTCCAAAAGCCTTCCCTCGAGCTTATCCAGTTTCCTCTCCAAAGCTTCCCGAGATGATCTCACTTCTCTAACTCTTTCATGATCACGGCTACCCCATTCATCACAATGAACTCTTGTTATGGATGGATTCCAAGTATGGTTCTCATAACGTCTACATGGAGAGTAGCCATTAGATGGGGGGTAGTTCATGTTTTTCTGGAGGTCACAATTCCCCCATTTATCTCCATATCTTTCATTACTACACTCCTCTTCTTCATATCCCCAATTCGACTTCACCTTTCGATCATGTCTCCTCTCTTCCATCCATGGGTAGCTCTCTTCAAATACCAACCGGATTGGCCTCCTCGGTCGTTGTCTCTCAACCATCTTTGCTCTCATCTCGTCCAATTCCCTTTGGAGATTGTTAAGCCTCTCCGAGTGAGTGCCTCGATGATTCTCCATTTTACACCTACAAGAATCTAACAAACTCAAAGTACCAACAAATATAAAAACAAACAACAAATTATTCACACAAACAAAAACACAAACACAAAGCTTCACTTTTCCCCCAATATCTAGCAACCTACTAAATGAATTCCCCGGCAACGGCGCCAAAAACTTGATGCACAATAAAAACTCATACAAATTCTCACTGCACACTCAAGGTTTAATTATCAATCCAGGTCCTTCTTCGCTTCGCCTGCTAGAATACCGGGATACTATAGCAAAGTCTAATAGCTAGGCAAGATAAAACCGTTGAGTGATTTCTATCAAATTAGGCAATCAATTTAAACCTATGCTAACAACATTTAACAAACAATGAATTAAACCAAAAATCAACATTCAATCAATTATCTCCACACTTTGGTAAATCAAGACAAGCAAATACTCAAATGAGGTAGATAGGATGTTGAAATGAACGTAGATGTAATCCAATTAGGTTAATCATTGATGTAAACACATTTTAATCCCAATGAGGTTGAGCAATCGACCCTACATTCGCTAGCCACTTGCTACGGAAAACTAGCGGTAGATGACACTAGGAATTGCAAACAGCTACGTTATTAACCCCTAGATCACTCCCAATCGACCGCAATTATCGCCCTACGACCTAGCCCCGCATAAGGATTGGAACTAAAATCGTAAGAATATACACTTTTAAGGACGATTCTGCCCGCGTGTTGGCTGCAACGTTCACATCAACTATCTCAAAAGCTGGCTATTACCTACACCTAAGAGATAAGGAACAAGCTCAAGTGCAATTCAATCCCTCAAAGGAAAGTAAACAAACAATTATCAAACCTAATCTTCATGCATCCTTGTTCAAATCAACATCCACATTGAATTAGAGCAACATACCTCTCAATTGTAACAATACAAAGTTGAAATCAAATACATCCATTACAATTGATAAGTAGAAAGTGAAATCTTCCCCAATTGGATTTGCTAGGTCTTGATCTACCCCCTTGGATCTTCAATTCTCCTCCAAGGATTGATGATTTAGCTCCTTGATACCTTGGGTGAGGTTTTGGAAGAGATGGAAATGGGAATCGTAGAGAGAATTTTGGTAATTTCCCCTTAGATATGACAAAAGTTTCAAAAGTTATCAAAATAACTATTTTCCCCCTTTTCTAATGAGTTGGCAGAGCCTCGGATCGCCCGGGCAAGCTCAGAGCTGAAAATCTCCAAAATCCTGCTCTGGCTCGGCCGAGCCAAGGGTGGCTCGACCGAGCCATCTCTCTGAAGGGCATGGCTTGACCGAGCCAAGTTTGGCTCGGCCGAGCAAAGTCTCTGAAATCCCCCTGCACCCTTTCTGCACCGCTCGGTCGATCCTGCTTCCCTTTGACTCCTAGCTCGGGTGATTTTCATCCAAAAGTGTTGTTTTATGCTCAAAACTCAACCTACAACATTCCAAACACAAAAACACAAGAAAAGAACAACAAAAACATATGATATGGGAGTAAAATGTACACAAACATGCACGCGCACTCATCAAAAAATAGGTCATTTTACGCACATATCAGTCAGGTATGTCTTGTACTTTGACTTTTACGGGCAACCTGATGCCAAAGAGATAGTTCAAGTGAGAACTATAAACACCCTCTTCTGGCAACGAGGAGGCTGAGTGGTGCGCCCACACTCTAAGCAACTGTGAAGCGAAGAACCAAGCATGGACCAGGCGAGTGCGTTTGTGGATCAGTGGACAAGGCATTCACCGACAAGCTATAGATCGTAGGAGCACCTATAAAAGTTCTAATCTTAGTAGATTACCAGACCAAGAGACTGAAGAGTGGACGTATGATGGTTTAGTCCGAACCATTATATATTGTTTGTCATTTGCTGTTTTATTTCATACTGTCAGATTTAGAACTCTGGAAGCAGGTAACAAGGTGCTGCTATTCAATTGAAGGTTGAAAATCTTTCCAGGAAAATTGAAATAAAAAAGATTTGGGCAATTCCTTATTACCAAAGTCTACCCTCATGGAGCTGTGGTTTTGACGGATGAAGCGTCTGGAAGAGAGTTAAAGGTGAATGGATCGAGTGTTAAGTTGTATCATGGTGGAGTCTTTAATAGGGAGAAGACATCCACCACTTTCCAAGATGCTTGATGTGAGGTACAACTGGTTCCCTCCTACTTGAGGTAACAAGTTCGAGTGGAGTCAGTACTATTTGTAAACATTCATTTTCTTACTTTATTCTGCATTAGATTAGCTTTACATTTTGTCTAGGTAGATTTAAATTCAGTTGCAGTGAGAGAAAGTGTGCTAAATTTTAAGTTTGGGGGTGAAGCTGAATGTTGTGTGCCATGCTGGTAAAATGCTACAGCTTGTGCTATGATGAACAATTGCAAATGTTTTTTGACACGATTTAAAGATTTATTCAAGGCCCGCACAGTGAGACAAATTTTAAATTCTTTCTTTCTTTTTGGCCTGATGTGATTGGCTATATATACATGTGCATATTTTCAGCTTTTACTTTCTACACCCTTTCAACTTATCTTTCTCTCTCTATTTCTTGAAAATTACTGTGTCGTTGGAGAACCTTGCGCAAGAAATTTCACATTTGCACTCAGAAAAATCTGTAAGTTTGGGTGGACTTCATGTTGTGTTCGTTCAAGGTTAGTACTCTTGTGTTTTTTAAAGAAGTATGTTGACTAAATGGTTGATGCTTTGTTGCTTTGAATGAGAAACCCTTGTTAGAATTTTATGTGGGTTTTGTTAAAATTACTATTTGACATGAATAATTGTCGGTCTGAATTAGAAAATTTTGGGTTTGTTCTTGTATGGGTAGCAATGCATGATGGGATTTGTTATGTAAAAGGGTTGGTTGTTTTGATTTGGCCAATTTTTTAAAGAAGGCTTGTCGGTTGTGTTAAAATGTTCAAATACTGAGAAATGTTGTTGGTTTACTTTTCATGTGGTGTGCTGATTTCGCATTTGGAGAATGTTCTGTTCTATTGTTCTTTATGGGTAATAGTGGACGAGTCTTACTTCTTTTGGTTGCCTTGTGGATTTGCAAATATGCTAGAGCATTTTCAATGTTTGATTGTTTGTATAAAAGGCATTACTGTGTTAACTCTTGTTTATGTGGTTTGCAAAGGAAGGTATAAATAAGTACATTGTGCACTAATGTGTACCCTTCACATGAATAATGGTATAAGTTGTTTTGCATTTGGTGAATTGCAAGTCCACCATCATGAGAACCAAGCAACAAGCCTCTAGAAAGAGTAAGGTGGTCTCAACTCCACCTGAGAAGGTACTTGATTACTCTACCACCTTTACTCCACTAAATGAAGAGCCCCAATCTCTTATCACACGCAAATCTAGGAGGGCTGAGTAAGCCACTTAACCAACAAGAATGACAAGAACAAGGGCAGCAAAGAAGCAAGCACAAAGGAAGGGCAAAGCCCCTGAAACATTACAATCATCACCTCAAGAGCTCTCTGAATCGGACACCCCTCCGGCAAAACAACCTAAAACCAAACCCTCCAGAGCTCTGTACAAGTTTCCAGAGAATTTGCAACCAGCAAATCCAGCTGAGGCAAGTACTGAAGAGAAAGAAGTACAACATGGTCAAGGGGCAGACACATCTGTTGGGGTTATATACTGAAAGCATATATGATTAAGTGTTTTGTACACTGGTCTTCATATATGTGTTGCTACGACAATGCTTGCAGTCTGAAACAAACATACAACGAACCATAATATCCTATTATCTCGCTTATAGGGATGACCATATGGTGTGCAGGAGATCACAGAGGATCATATGAGTCGTTTGACCTAGCGAGATATAAACTGTATCACAGCTGAGACAGTCCCTGGATAGGCTGTCGGTCTAAGCTGCGGCACATCGGTTCATAAGTGGGCTTATCCTAGCTACTTGATGTGTCGGTACATGGTTATGTATTGATGGGATCAACAGTGGGATGTGCCATTCTCATTGACATATGAATGAGCCAGATCCCTAACATACTTCCTATGATCTTAAACCTAACTGAAGGATAAGGGGCACACACAGATTGATCACACTTTGATTTACCATGGTGGCGAGTCTTACATGTACTCTTATACCCGTATCTTGGGTGTTGGCAATTTGTGTGTGGCATGCTTAGTCTGGACATTTAGGTAAGCATATCTGTTTCAGGATGGTGACATTCCCTGAGGAGCTCACAAGGTTCATTATGCTAAACCCTGCAGGTTGAATTATTTAATTCAGGCATAAGTGAAAAGGAGTGAGTGGTATTACTCAGGAAATAAGAGATTAATTAATTGTGGTTGATTGTCATAAGCCAAATTAATTAATAAATGTCCAAAACCTTAAATATGTGGATCATGTTAGTTTGGTGCAACCCGTTCCTATTAACGTGGTAATAAAGGGGCGAGTCGGCATTGTTACCGTGGTGAAGGTTAAAACAATGTTTTATTAATTAATTATGTTCTGGGTTGAACAAGGAATGATTAATTAATAAAGACAGCCCACTTTATTATTTGCATCTGGTCCCTGGTCTGGCCCATGAACTGCTCAAGCCCATTAAGGTTAGGGTTTCTCAAAACCCTAACATTATATATAGGCCTTCTCTCTATCAGATCATTGATGATTTAGTATATTGAGTGAAATTGAGAGAGAAACGGCAGTGGCTATCTGAGGGAGGAACTTGATCGATTTCTTCAGATCTCGGATCCAACTTGGTAGATAATCCTCACAGATTTCCAAGGAGCAAGGGAACAGATCAGAAGATCAGATCTGTGATAAGTTAGGATTTTCACCAACTTATCTGGTTGTTCTTTGACTAAATGTGTGGTGTAAAGATCGTTTTTGTACTTGTTTTCGTGCATGAATTGGCTTTTGTACCCGTAATGTTGTGTTTGATGAATCATGCAGGTTTTTTAGTCATAAACAGAGAAGAGTTGGATTTCCAGTTTTAGGTCCACGTCGATCGACGAGGATGTCTCGTCGATCGATGAGGAGATTGAAGAAGGAGCGATCGACGAAGGAAGAAAAGAAAAGATCGATGGAGGCAGCAACCACGTCGATCGACGCCATTCCTCGTCGATCGACGAGGGTACTTCACCAGCATCGATCGACGCCAATCTCCCACGATCGACGCAAGTTAGAGATTCCTAGTCTGCATCTGTTTTGAAGATAAAGCCATATCTACACTTAGATATTGTATGATACATTCTCCACTATTATATAAAGCCATGTAAATTCGTTTTTCAAAAGAGAGAGACATTATAATACTTACAAGATTTTAGTATTGAAGATTGATTAGAGATTCCCAAGGTTTTTGAAGTTTATGTTTGAAGACAGAGTCCTGTGGGGTTATTTTCGGATTCCGATTTTTATGCAATTCGGGTTTTATTTTTCTATGATGAATATTACTCTGAAATGTGTAACTAATTTCCTCAGATTCTAGGGTTTCGAATTATTAATGTATGCATGTTTTGATTAATTGAATTATTTTCCCTTTCCCTTCGTAGTTTGTGAAATATGGGTTTAATTCATAATCTTGAGTTTGTTGGCCACATCTTAGGATTAACTAGTTGATTACTTGAGACGTAACTGTAATAGTTTTCAATCGAAAGAGATTTTCACAATATAATCTGATTTCTTGTCGTAACTGAAGGAGATTGATTGTAGGGATAAATCTGTAGATCTTTGGAGTTAATTAATTTATCTTGAGACCGAGCGGAGATAGGTAATTGATTAATCTACTTTACGAATTGTCCAACAAAGAAGTTCGTAATACTTTTCTGATGTTTCACTATGAAGAGGAATTAAAATTGGGAAATAATCAATTTACTCATTCCTGTCATACTTGATAAGGAGATATTCCTAGAATCTGTATTTCTCATAATTGTTTTCAACCAAAGTATTTTAATTTACTGTTTACTTTTTACCAAAACCCAAAACTTTACTTTCCCTAACCAGTATTTTAAGAACGCCTGATTTAGTATTTAGGATTTTTCATCATTTCATTCTCCTGGTATCGATCTTCTCTTTTCGATCGCTCCTTCTTCAATCTCCTCGTCGATCGACGAGACATCCTCGTCGATCGACGTGGACCTGAAACTGGAAATCCAACTCTTCTCTGTTTATGACTAAAAAACCTGCATGATTCATCAAACACAACATTACGGGTACAAAAGTCAATTCATGCACGAAAACAAGTACAAAAACGATCTTTACACCACACATTTTGTCAAAGAACAACCAGATAAGTTGGTGAAAATCCTAACTTATCAACTCCCCCAAACTTAAACCATTGATCATCCTCGATCAATTCACAGAAAAGAAATCTAATCAAATGCAGATACAAGTGTGTAATGCCTCACAAGCTTCTTTTGCAATCTAAGTATCACTTATTCACAAAAACCATGCAATCCAAACAAATTCTAATTGTTAAATTATTGAGGAGGAACCTCACCGGGAAGTGTTTGCACTCATCGCTCGATCAAGTAAAAAGGTTTTGAAAATCACTCATTCAAAGTTTTAGTTTACCTCACCACAGGTTTGATAAATTTCTCATCTCTCCACTGCTTGTTAGTGTGGTTTTTCAGGGAATCAGAAAGGTCTTGATTTGGTTGTAATGTGGCTTACCTAAGAGGTAGGATATTTTTGGCTAAGTGACTCAAAATATTTCATTCGAACACCAAGTCTTTAGCATATCTTGCCCACATGATTTTTTCTTCTAACACACAATCTTATTCCTTCTCTTTTGTAAATTTTCAGGGTTCGAGATTTATTTTGGCTTCTGTGAACTATACATATGAAGTTTTCTTTTTTTTTCTTCTCAAATTTTTTTCTCATCTCTTTTCATTCATCTTCACCAATGTTCACTCATTTTTTTCGAAATTTTTCCTTAGGAACCCCTAATTTTGTACACAACCTCATATCACAATCCCACATTGTTCATCCTCCAATAAATCACAATTTCTTGTTCATCAACCCTCCTAATCAAAGAAAGAAAAAAATTTCAAGGCTCAAGGAGGTTGCAAGTGAAAATTCAAGGCGAGTGTATGGGAGATGGGCCACGAAAGAACATGCCTAAAATCATTTTCACCCTATTACCACACTTATGCAACCTCAAGAGAGAAATTCATCAAATTCTAGGAAGTAAATCTAATGACTTTGTCACTCATCAAACGAAAAGATGGCACAATTTCTCACAAGGTAGAAATTTTTTGTTACTCCTCAACAATTACCCAATTCTGAACAGTTATCATGCAAAAATTTATATTTCAAAGATCAACTTATCAAGCAAAGCAGCTCCTATCATCGGCTACTTTATCGCATGGATTATCATTCTTAATCAGCAAATATCTCAATTATCAATCAACAATTCAATTCCAAGGGAAGACAAGTATTCAATTCCAACACCAACATAATCAAAAGTAGTTCCGACTGTCCTATGTTCAAAAGCTCCTAAACAATACTCAAGACTATTCAACTCAGAACAAGTACCACAAATCAAGAGTTCAAAACTTATTAAACACAGAACAAGTATCACAAATCAAGAGTTCACAAATACTAATTTTGAGTAAAAAGCCTTGCAGAGAGCAATTGTTCACACTGAAGCAAAAGAACAAGGATGGTGATGGTTCAGAAAAAACAAAAATAAAAAAGAAAAAAGAAAAACAACGAAACAACAAAAAATTAAAATAAAGTAGGAAAATGAAAACAACAAACGTTTCCCTTTTCCTATCCTCATCCCCCCAAACTTGTTTCACTCGAAGGAGTGGACAAGTTTGAAAGTTAGATAAGGAAAAAGGAAATGGTACCTCATTCCTCCTCCGGAGGATCCTCCATCTCAACATCGGGGGCAGGCCAAACGGGTAGTCGCCGCCGGCGGTCCTGGCGCTCTTTGTGGCATCGGAGGTAGACAGAGTCGGGCTGGGTGTTCAGGAGAAGGCGCTGCATCTGTGTGTCGAGGGTGTTGAGCCTCGTGGTCACGTGCTGGCAAAAATTTGCCTGCCGGGTGTGCTCCTCGGCATGCAAAACAGCCTGCTGCTGCATGAACTGGTACATCATCGCCAGATCCACTCATCCGGAAGTTGAAGACTCTCCCGCAAAGTGACCGGACAATTGCCCACCAGTCTGATCGTGAATCCGCTATCCTCCTCCATCATGCCTCTCATCCTCTAGCTCCTCTTCCTCAGGCCCTTCTGGAGGTGTCTGTGGCGGTCGCTGGTCGGGCTGCATCAGCGGTTGGTGACGAAGTTTGGAGGTGCCGGGACCTCCCTGTGCTCCGACCATGAGCCTCAAGTGGGCGGGTGTGCTCATCAACCAATTATCACGGATGTGATAATCAGTGACTCGAGTGAGGTTCCTCTGTGGAAGTGGGAACCTGTCCCCATTGGATATCCGCAGGGACCAACCCGCATCTCGTGGTGACAGCATCAACATCTGCACCAGGGTCCCGGTGCCGAGGCCGCAACTGTTATCCTCAAGCGACTCGATCTGTGATAGATCGATGCCCACATACTCCGCAATCGGGGAAATCAATCCCCCGCTCCAGATATTGCCCTTGGAGGCCTTGATCTGATGCCTCCAATGGTCCATGACCAACGCCGCAAAACTGAATTCCTCACCGGTCAGCATGCAGTAGATGGCGTACGATTCCCCCACTATCACCTTGCCACTCTCGTGTCTGCTGGTGATGGACACCCCCATGCATCTCTGGAGATACCGGAACACTGGATTGTCAATGGAGGAAGCCTTCAGGTTCCCCGAGTCAAACTCCCGCAAGTCCTCCTTAGCATCAGCTGCTATCTGGCTCCAGAAGCGGGCAATGTCAAAGCTCCGGGGAAGAAAGCCAACTCCTCCTTTTCGGACTCCCCAGATTTCTTCAAGCATGTCCCTTGGTATCTCGTAGTGCTCATTCAGAAGCTGGAATGCGATGGTGGTAGGCTCCGACTCTGGCTGAACCTCATAAACATGGAGTGAGGCAAGAAACTCCAAGACAAGCGACGGATAGGTCGGCCACCATGCTGTCATCCAAGAACTCCAGTTTACTCGCCGCAGCAGGGCTTCCACATCCGCTCGAATTTCCAGCCGATGCATTATTTCCGGACATGGGAATAGTGTCTGTCGGACAGCAAACTCGTCGCTTGAGAGCTTTCGAAAGCGTCGCTCATAAGCCTATTTGGCGAAGGTGGGTTGGAAGTCCGTAATCAATCTGCAAGGGTAGTGGAAAAAATGTCAAAGTTCATCAAAACCACTTCACAAAATTCCCACCATTCCAACAATCAAATGTGCAATTGTCCACAAAATGTATCTACCCATGCAAAATTGATTCGAAACTCATGCAATTCATCCCCTATCCTAGCATATTACATCATTGATTGAAAAAAATTATCTCAAAAATAGCAGGACATGAACAACACCCCCAACAAAAATTATCCCCCAAACTACGATAATCAAATTCAAAGCAATCCAAGCAACCCATCCAAGATAAAGAAGTATATCGACTAAAACAATCAACCATATCGACTAATCATCATGGAAAGCAACGAAATCGTCAAAATTGTAAAAATGGATACAAGGGTTCCAAACTCAATTTCTAACAAAATCATGCTCAAATCCTTCAATCATATGAAATAATCGAAGAGGAGAGTGTTAAGATACATACCGTGGGTGGAAGCGTCGGATTTGGAGAGAAGAAAATTCGAGTGGGTGTTTGGAGAGAAAAAAAAATCGTGCAAGTGTGTTAGTGAGTGAAAGGAATGAGGGTTTTGGGTTTTAAACCCGTCTCTGTCCGGTCCTCAGAATTGTTCGCATCGATCGACGAGGCATTCCCGTCGATCGACGAGGACAAAACTTTCTTGTCGATCGACGAAGAATTGCATCGATCGACATGGTCAAGATTTCCTTGTCGATCGCTGCCAAGAAGCAGTGATTGATGCGTTCCGACAGATGACTGGACCCAAAACAACTCGAAAGTTTTCTGAAAATACAAAACTTGACTGACTCGACTCGACTGAATTGAAAAATAACAAAAATAAAGAAAATAGTAAACTGTTGGGTTACCTCCCAACCAGTGCTTGGTTTTATGTCGCTAGCTCGACAATACCTGTGTCTTCAAGGACGGTTCAAGTAGTACTTCTCCACCGCTTTGATTTGAAGTGGGGTGAAGTATGGTTTCAGGTTCTGTCCGTTCACCTTAAAGTTCTTCCCATCTTGGCCAGCTAGTTCAACTACACCGTTCATAAATTGGCAGATCACGGTGTATGGTCGGTCACTTTGACTGTAGCTTCCCGGGCATAAATCGAAGATGGGATTTGAAGAGAAGAACCTTGTCACCTGAATGGAAAACATGTGAGCGAATCCTTTTGTCGTGGAACCTCTTCACTCGATTCTTGTAGATGACATTGTTCTCATAAGCTTCATCTCGGAAATCTTCTAATTCATTCAATGCCATGGCGCGCTCTTTTGCGGCTGTACTCCAATCTAGGTTAAGTTCTTTCACTGCTCTCCAAGCCTTGTGCTCCATCTCCACTGGCAAGTGACAGGACTTTCTGAAAATCAGTTGGTAGGGTGACGTCCCAATTGGTGTTTTGTAGGCTGTGCGGTATGCCCATAATGCATCATCAAGCACTGCCGCCCACTCCTTTCTTTGCTTTACCGTCTTCTCCAAGATTTGCTTGATTTCTCGGTTGGACAGCTCCTTCAGCCCATTCCCTTGTGGATGATATGGAGTGGTGACTCGGTGTTTGACTCCGTATCTGGCGAGAAGGGTAGCAAGCCATTTGTTGCAGAAGTGGGATCCCCGTCGCTTGCCAAGGCTCTTGCGTCCCAAATCGCGTTATCAGCTTCTGTAGGAACTTGATGACTACCTTGGAGTCATTTGTGACTGTTGGAGTAGCCTCGACCCATCGTGATACGTAGTCTACTGCCAAGAGGATGTATGAGAACCCTTGGGATGGTGGAAAGGGTCCCATGAAGTCGAACCCCCAAACATCAAAGATCTCGACTTCGATGACCAGCGTCTGTGGCATTTCGTTCCTTTGCGAGATGTTGCCGGTCCTCTGGCAGCGATCACAACCCGTTATCCATCCACTGCAGAACTCATAGATGGATGGCCAGCAGAACCCGCTGGCAAGGATTTTGAATGCGGTCCGGTTGGCTGAGTGATGGCCACCACTAGGAGATGAGTGGCAGGCTTCGAATATTTGTTGCCACTCAGACTGGGGCACACAGCGGTGAATGACGCCATCAGCACATCTACGCCATAGGTAGGGATCCTCCCAGTAGTAGAATCTGACGTCATGCAGAAACTTCTTCCTTGCATATGGAGAAGAATCCGGAGGAAGAACACCGCCTACCAAGTAGTTGGCGAAATCTGCATACCAGGGTGTCTTGGACTCGTACATCTCTTTAAATTCCCTAGCGGCGCAGATCTGTTCGTCGGGGAATGTCTCTTGGATCATCATCTGCTGATCATCCCCTTCGATCGGTGGCTCGAGTCTTAAAAGGTGGTCGACAATCACGTTCTACTTCCTTTTCTGTCCTTGATCTCCTAGTCGAACTCTTATAGTAACAGTATCCACCGGATCAGTCTAGGCTTGGCATCTTGCTTTGCGAACAAATATCTGATGGCTGCATGGTCGGTGAAAATGGTTGTCTTTGAGCCTATCAGATATGGTCGGAACTTGTCGAAGGCATAGACAACTGCGAGCATCTCTTTCTCCGTGGTGGTGTAGTTGCATTGGGCTGGATTCATGCTCTTGCTGGCGTACTGAATCACATGGAAGAGTCTTCCTTTCAGTTGCCCCAAGACTGCCCCAACAGCGTAGTCACTGGCGTCGCACATCAATGTGAAGGACTCATTCCAGTCTGGTGATGTCAGGACTGGTGCAGTCACCAGCGCCTCTTTCAATTTCTCGAAGGCCTTCAAACAATCGTCATCAAACACGAAGGAGACGTCCTTCTCCAGAAGGTTGCATAGGGGCCGAGATATCTTTGAGAAGTCCTTGATGAACCTCCTATAGAATCCGGCGTGGCCTAGGAAACTTCGGACAGCTTTGACATTTGTCGGTGGTGGCATCTTTTCAATGGCTATCACTTTGGCTCGATCCACTTCTAATCCTTCGGCAGATACTCGATGTCCTAACTCAATCCCCTCTCGCACCATGATGTGGCATTTCTCCCAATTGAGGCATAAGTTTGTCTCGGTGCATCTCTCAAGTACAGTAGCCAGATTCTGCAGACAAACATCGAATGAGCTACCAAAAACTGAGAAATCATCCATAAATACCTTCATGACATCTTCGATCAGATCGTGGAAGATTGCCATCATGCATCTTTGGAAGGTAGCCGGTGCATTGCATAATCTAAATGGCATCCGACGGTAGGCGAATACTCCATAAGGACAGGTGAATGCTATTTTGTGTTGATCTTCAGGTGCCACAGCTATCTGGTTGTACCACGTGGCGGTGTTCAAAGCTCAGTAGTCAATGCAGAACTGCCATCCCGTGACTGGTCTTGTCGTAACTTCCTCTCCATCGTCATTCTTCACTATATGCATCCCCCTTTTCTTGGCTACTACTTGTGTAGGGCTCACCCATTTACTGTCGGAGATTGGGTAGATCATGCCATGGTCTAGGAGTTTGAGAACCTCCTTCTTTACAACTTCTTGCATGATTGGGTTCAATCGTCTTTGTGCTTGTCTCTTTGGTTTGGCTTCTTCTTCCAGGATGATTTTATGCATGCACAGCAAAGGGTTGATTCCCTTGATATCCCCCAAAGTCCATCCGATGGCGGACTTGTATTTCCGCAGAACTCGCAGCAGTTTGTCCAACTCCCCCTGTGTAAGATAGGTAGAAACAATGACATGGTAAGTATCATCAGAACCCAGAAACGCGTACCTGAGATGTGCCGGAAGTGTCTTGAGTTCCAGAACTGGTGGATCAGAGCTGGAGCACGGCTGCCTCAGGTCGACTTCGATCGACGAAGGCCCTCCGTCGATCGACATGGTTTTTGCAGAAACCTCGATCGACGATGCAGTGGCGTCGATCGATGGAAGCTTGTTTTCCACCCTTTCTGAGTTGTTCTGGCTGTATCGATCAGGCAGTGGTTCTCTTTTGGTTTCTTTTTCCTGAGTTATCTCCCCGAACACGTCCAGCTCCATGACCAGATCCAATATTTCCTCGGTTGCCTTGTCCGAATTTGTTGACGGGAACAGAGAGTGTTGCAAGTAGTTTTCCAGGAAGTCTGGTTCGCTTTTGAGAGAGGTGAATGGAGAAGACATTACCGGGCTAAAGCAGTTAATCATGTGGCATTCCTCTGTGTAGCTTCCATCATTGTGCTTCTGCATTGCCTTGTAGATCGAGAATGTCACCGACTCATTGTTCACTCTGAATGTGAGTTTGCCGTCTTGAATATCGATCAATACTCCTCCGGTCTTCAGGAATGGTCTTCCAAGGATCAAAGGGATGTTGCGATCCTCTTCCATATCGAGCACCACGAAATCGGCTGGGATAATGAAGTCTTTCACTTTCACCAGCACATCTTCCACAATGCCTTTCGGGTAAGTAAATGATCGATCGGCCATCTGAAGTGAGATTATTGTGGGCTTGATACTTTCGATCTTCAACCGTTTGAAGATTGACAATGGCATCAGGTTGATTGAAGCACCGGAATCGCAGAGGACTTTCCCAAAGGTCTCCCCTCCGATGACGCATGAGATTGTGAAGGAGCCTGGGTCTTCCCTTTTGATTGGAATCTTCTTTTGGATGATAGCACTGCACTCTTCGAATAGGTTGACCGTCTCATGCTCTAAGAAGGGTCGTTTCTGAGAGTCAGGAACTTTATGTACCCGGGCATCTCTTGCAAGGCTTCGACCAATGGAATGTTGATGTGCACCTTCTTCATCGTCTCCAGAAAACGTGCATACCTTTTGTTCATCTTGGCCTTGGCAAACCGCTGCGGAAATGGCAGAGGCAGTTTCTTCGGAGGTGGAGCAGGGGAGGACGTCGATCGACGAGCATCCACATCGATCGACGAGGATTTTGATGCTTCGTCGATCGATGGAGGCCTCGCATCGGTCGACGGGACTTTGTCTGCACTGACTTCTTCATCTTGCTCGATTTCTCCTTCATCTCGGGTATTTGTCCCTGCTTGCGTTGGCCCTTCATAGGATTTACCCCCTCGCAGAGTTATGGTGTTCACTTGATTCCTCTGATTCTGGTTCTTGGGGTTGACCTGAGTGTTGCTCGGGATTTGTCCCGGCTTGTGTTTCGTCCCAAGGGCATTGGCGATCTGGCTGACTTGATTCTCAATGATCTGCACATGCTTCTGCACCTGATCAACCTTGGTGTTCACGCCCGATATTTCTTATTTGAGCTTGGCTACCGTATTGGTGGAGCCTTCCATGAACTTAGCCAAAATATCCTCGAGATTTGGCTTCTTCTTCTCAACTATCGCCCCATCCTGTACGGCGAATCCTGGTGGTGGTTGCTCTGCAGCTTGAGGGTTTGCGTAGGAGAATCCAGGGTGATTCCTCGCATGATTAAAGGTATAGGGCTGGTTATGCTGCTGATTGTGTTGCTGAAATCCTCCTCGGTAATTGTTTTGATAGCCGCCCCTTTGAATGCAATTTACCTTAGCATTGTCTCCCTCAGTTGGAGCTTGGACCGCCTCGACAGCAGCTACTACTTTCTCTTGCTTTAGAGTCGCGAATTCTTCCTTTAGCTTCTTCAGTTCAATTGCCAGATCAGGCTGTTCGGCGACTTTCCCCACCACTTTCTCGATTGCTTTTACAGACCGAGTTCGGCATGAGGACCACCTTTGAGTGTTGTTAGCCATCTTTTGGAAGAATTCCATGGCTTTCTTCCCGCTTTTCGTCATGACGGAGTCACCTAGTGTGGTGTCCACCAGTTTGACGGTCTTTTTATTGAGCCCTTCATAAAAGGCCTCTGCCTGCTCTCCTGGCGGAAAACCATGTCTGGGGCATGATCTCAGCAGCTCTTTGAATCGATCCCACGTCTTACTGAAGCTTTCATCGGGTCGTTGAGCGAACCTGATGATTTCTTTTCTTCGCTGCCTGATGACATTTGGGGGGAAGAAGTCCTCCAAGAACTTATTTCTCAATTCAGTCCATGTGCTTATGCTCCCCTTGTCTAATGCAGTGAACCATGATTGTGCCTTATCCCGCAAAGAGAATGCGAACAGATGCATTCGGATGGCACTCTTGCTGACTCCTCCGATTTTGACAGTGTTGCAGAGCATCAGGAACTTATCCAGGTGCGCATAGGGATCTTCAGTTGGTCTTCCTCCGAATTGGTTTTGCTGCACCATCTACACCAATCTGGTCTTCAGTTCAAAATTATTGGCATTGATGCCAATCCTGAAGTCTGTTTCCTTGAACCGAGGTTTATACCGGTTCTGCATGGCTTCCTCTTCTTCCTCATCATCAGAATCCCCTGGCGGATCCTGGTTGTCATCCTCTCCATTGTCGGGATTGTCATCGAACAGTGGGTTATGGCGAACATCCCTTCCATTCATGTTGTTCCTCTCGAGGTCTCTCTCCAGGTTGAACTGTTGGATCTGTGCCCTCATAGCTTGAACTTCTTGGAGAAGCACAGCTTGCTCCTCGGTAGTTAGCATTGGTGGTTGCGGTTGAATAACCGGCTGTGGCACATTATCTTCCATTGTTTGACTACTCGAGCCTTCCTGAGCACGCTTATTCGTCCGGATGAAAGTATAGCGGGTCCTTTCCTCTGGCTCGTGTACTCATGCACTACCTGTACAGCAAAGGAGGCAGTGAAGTAAGACTGAAAATAAATGGAACGAACTGAAATATGAAAAACTGAAAATCTTAAAACAAATAAGGCGTCGATCGACGAAAGTAAGCGTCGATCGACGAGGAAGAAAATATGGCATCGATCGACGAGATTAAGCGTCGATCGACGTGAATTATGAAAATACGAGAAATTAAAAAAAATTACAAAAATTACAGCCTAAATCAGTACTTTAATCACAGATTTAATAGTAAGATAAATTCTATTCACTCCCCGGCAACGGCGCCAAAATTTGATCGATAATTTTATTTGCCGCTATATTATTAGCTTTGCTAAGTCGCTTGTTAAATAATTTAGTGATCAATCTGTAGGAACAACTATTTACTATTGGCGTTCAGATTCAGATCTAGATCTATTTCATCGTTATTGGCTCTGATCTAGATCTGTAGATCAAACGGTGAAATCAGGTATTCTCTAAATCCATCCTCTGCAATTAATTTTGTAGGAGCATGCATACGATCGCATGGTTTATTTAATTGAAATTTGTTCCTGGTACCCTAAGAACGATCCTTGGCAAGAAATTCATTAATGGCAACTCGTGTTGTCCATCGTAGACTCAAACCCTACAATTGGTATCAGAGTCAGGTTCATGTTCTTAGGCTCTATCTTTGATAGATTGAAATTAAATAAATATGTATGTTCATGGATGGATTTAAATTGTCGTGGATGTTTTTGTTCTCGTGGCCTTCTCGTTTTTTGGATCTGTTTTTCACCACGAGAAAATCCGTGGTTAGATTTAATAGGGAAAATCATGTAATAGATCTAGATCTATTTTTTTATTTTCTATTTTTTTTAAATCTGTAAAATTGGAGAATCTGGATCCGGAAGAAGAACGAGAACAGAGAACGAAGAACAAGGTTGGCGAAATGCATTAGGGTTCAGCCCTTCTTCCCCAGATCTCGCCGGCGGCGCAGCGGCGACCACGGCGGTAGTCGCAGCACGGCAGTGGGTGGCGGCGGCAGGGTTCTTCCCTGCGGCTGGGCCGCGCCCCAAGCCTCAGGCTTCTGCGCAGATCCGGCGAACCTCCCAGATCCGGCGGCCGAGCGCAGGCGTGTTGTACGCGGCGGTGCAGTGGGAGATGTCCACCGGCGAGGGCTGCAGGCAAAGGCAGCGCGCGATTTAGCCGTTCGCGGCGGTGTCGCGGAGCGTCTGCTGCATCTTCTGCGTGCGGTGTGCGGCTGTTGTCGGAGATGGAGGTTGTGCGCGAGCTCCCTGCGAGCGCCGGCGAAGGGTGAGAGTGCTGCCGGAGCTGGCCATGCGCGAGTCACCTACGCGGCGGTGGTTGCTGCAGTGCACTCCTTCGCTAAGGCTGCTGCTACCTTGCGCGACTCCTACGACCAGCGACGCGGCTGGACTTCGAACGACGGCCGGCGTGGTGGTCTGGCGGCGGCTGTGTAAACGGCGACCGAGGGTTGCTGTGCGAACTCCGGTGGCGGTGCGGCAAAAGTCTGGCTGTGGCGGCTGCTTGCTGAAGGGTGGCGGCTAGGGTTTTCCCAAACCCTAGGGTTTGGCTGCCCGGGCCGGAGCTCGGGTCCGTCGGCCTGGAGGCGGCCCGCAGTTCTGAAAATTAGGGTTTGGCTGCAGTTTGGGCCTAAAACCCTAATTTGAAACCCAAATGTTGTTTTCCCAATTCAAATTAGATTTCAAGTTCAACGGAGGCCCAGTTTGAAGTTCTGTATTGCAATTAAATCTTGTAATAGATTATATTTAATTATTTTTCAGTTGTAATCGCATTGGAGGAGCCACGAGAAATTTTATTTGTTTATTTAATTATTTCTCGTACTGATGTGATTTATTATGTGCGCACTAGTAAATAATAGGAAAGCATGCCTATTTGCTTTAATTATTTACTTTTATAAGCAGCTGCAATTTAATTTTTGAGCATGTCTTATGTGATTTATTTTATGTTATAAATTATGTCTATAAATTCCGGAATCATATTAATTCATGATGGAGTTTTGGGTGTGACATAATTTATGGGAACATAAAATAATGTGTGCGCATGAAACCTTTAGAATTAAAATACTAAGCTGGATTTTGGTTCTTTTCTAACCAAAATCATTAGACCTCCACAAATACGACTTCTCATTGGAAGTGAGGCATCTCAAAGCGTAAACGGTCTACTCGGGTAGCTTACGTTAGGGGTTCCTCACCAGTTCCAATGCGATGAGGTTTCCAAAATAAAACACTTATTTTAAGATGAGAAGTGGGAGCCTCTAAGCAAACGGTCTACTCGGGTAGCTTGCATTGAGACAACTTTCACTGGTCTCTAAGATTAATCTAAGTGGGATAACAAAGAAATGTTAAGGGCATGCAGTATGGGTCTAGTACGTATGCTAAATCGTCCTTTTACATTCGGAGTTAGGCTTGTGGTTACTTTGGCTTAGATGTTGCCTGGAGTATAACTCTTTTGAGATGTCCCTGCTCCGGATAGGTGAACATGGTCTTAAGATCTCCAATACTATTTTCTTTTGCTAAAGATACTTGGCAAGTTAAGAAATTAAAGGGTCATTTGATCTAGTTGAGCGTTCATCGTAAACGTTCTACTCGGGTAGCTTGCGATGAATTAGCTTGGGCAATTGGAGGAAGCAAATTGCATTGTTTTATCTAAAGGTTCTATGCATATTTGTTTCAATTGTTCGTAGTATGTGCATACTTTAATTCGCTTATTTGTTTTCAGATATTTCTATGAATAATGTCATTAATATCCTTGCTCAAAATCCTCTCAATGGTCCGAATTTCTTTCAATGGAAACGTAATTCGGATTATATCCTTGTTGCGGAAGAACACAAGTTTATCCTTACTGATCCTTGTTCGCCAGTCCCAGCTGCTGATGCTACTGCCGAGCGGCAGCAGTCTTATAATAAGTGGATCAAGTCTAATAATGTAGTCAAATGCTACATGATGACCACTATAAGTAAGGTACTGCACCTGCAGCATCAGCATTATGATAAGGCCTGTGAGATTATGGATAATCTAACAACGACTTATGGGGAGACGGACAGAACTGTCAGATTCAATCTCATGAAGGAGATTGTGAGTAAGAAAATGTCTGAAGGCAGTTCAGTGAGAGAGCACGTGGTTGCCATAACTCACCTCATGGATGAACTAACGTTGCATGGTGGTGGTATTGACGCGGAAGCCCAAGTCGATATTATACTAAACTCTCTTCCCAAGTCCTTTGAAAACTTCAGGTTGAATGTTGTGATGAACAAGAAGGAGTATAATCTTAATGAGTTATTCAATGACTTGATGGCAGCACAGTCCCTGATGGAACCCGAAAAAGCAGTTTTAGTTTCTTCCGGTAGCCGGTCTGCTGCTCCTAAACGGGCAAAACCTAAAAGAACGGCTAGGAATAAGAACAAGAAAACCGCTAGTGGGAACAATGGAGTTTTTGCTCCAAAGAAAAAGGCTGGGAAAGTTAAAGGAAAGGGCAAGTGTTACCGCTGTGGCAAGGTAGGACACTGGAAAGCACATTGTCCAGGTTTTAACACCAATGGACAAGGTACGTCATCATTTACATGTTTAGTATCAGTTTTCTACTCCTTGTGAGTAGTGGTTACTGTGAGTACTAATCATGTTTTGGCTGCGCTATGCAGGGAATCAAGCTGATGATGCTTGAGGATGACGGGATTACCAACTCCAAGGAAGATGCTAGAGATCGTTCTCAAGCCGTTGGAGTTTTTTGCTTCAAGTTTATGTTGAAACTCTGTTTTAATTCCAGTTCCAGAAGAGATATTGTTTTGTTTTGATAAACATATCTTTCATTTATTGTAATGGATTATCATTTATTCGATAGAGTTTATCTATCATGAATGAATAACAGTGTTTTCCATTATAGATGATTATCTCTTCATTACTTGATTACATAAACTATCAGTGTTCTAAGGTATAATTTAAAGGAATCTCTATAGAGATAGGTTACATCAGTCTAAGTAGTTTTAAGTAATTCATGGAATTATGGATTCAATCCAGGTATTCCTAAGAATGGTACTTATGACAACTACTTAGAGGTATAAGATGGTAACCAGGGCTTTTAATAGGCGATTGTATCTCTATAGATTATTTCGTGTTTGCTCTGGTTTGCTGGTTTGAGTCTACTTCCGCAGTTGCCTTAACAGGCATTGATACTGTAATCATTTAAGATTTTGATATGTTTATCTAGTTCACTACAAGTCTTAGTCTCTTGCTTTAATTAAGAGCGTTCAAGACTGAGGTAGAGAATAAGTTAAACAAGACCGTAAAAATATTATGGTTCATTCATAATGGTATATCTTAAGTGATGGGTTTTACAGTATCTGGCAGAGCAAAGGGATTGCATCCCAGTTAACTACGCCTATTATCCCTCGATTGGGATAGTGTAGGTAAAACAAAATAAGATTCTTTAAAAGTTTATAAGTTATGCCAGCTTTGCCAAATTTTTGTTTTTGGGAACAGCGCCAAAAGCAGTTGTATGTTTGCTTAATCTAGTGTCTTCTAAATCAGTTCTAAATACCCTAACAGACCTTGACTATGTCAAAAGGGCAATGATGGGTAATTCGGCTGTCAAGCTGATATAGGAAATTGATAGTTTAGAAGAAAGGTTTAAGCTAGTATTGCTTTGTGGGCTACTCCATGTAAACGAAAAAGATGGTTGCTTTGTGTAACCTAGATACAAGCAAGTTGTATAGGATAAAACAATGAATCCAAAAGTGGGATTGTTCTCTAACGTTTTAGAGAAGACAATTCAAATCCATCAGGAAATACCCCGTGGCATATTGAGCATACCTTGGAAGGTATGGTACCAATTGCACGGTCACCTGTGTAAGGAGGTAAACCACAAATTAATGCACCAATAACTGACAACATAAAAAGAGCATCGTTGCAGTGGGAGGTTGCCTTAACAGGCTTAATGGTACTGGTTCGTGGAAACAGTCTCTGGACTTGTTCCCAGCTTAACGAACAACATCGTACTTATCCCTTAAAGCGCAACAAAACTGTTAAGACAAACGATGCAGTTTAATGACGTCGAGTCATGAATTTAGAAATGAATCAGTAAAGGTTATGGTTGTGTTTCAAGATTAGTGATTGCCAAATAACTTTCGAGCTATAGGCAACTGATTGATATACATGAAAAGTGCACGAATGGCAACCTAGTATATTCGAGAGTCTAGGTTAGTGAGTAAGGTATGTTTCACAACAAGACCTTCTCACTGGTTGCAACTATTAAGTCCATTCGAATTCTTTTAACCATAACATCACATATGAATCTAACTATCTGGAAGATAGATGACGTCATCCAAATTTTATAAACGGGTACCTTGATAAAAGGTGACGACATCTGTATGCAACAACCAGATAAGTTATGTGCAGTAAAGTGAAAAGCATCATGTCTGGAAGCCAAGGAAGTTCAAGTATGAACTTAAAGGAGCTTCAAAGTCATGAAACATACATTTCGATATTGTTTATCGAGAATGAGAGTTTCATGTACCAGTTATGTGTCAGCGAAAGTGTGGTTTTCCTTGCACATTATGTAGATGGTATTTTCACTTTCGGAAACGGAGTGGAGATATTGTCAGGCATAAAGGATGGTTATCTGAACAGTTTCAAAAGTGGGACTTATGAGATTTTGGAACATCTTTTGAATTAAAGTCTTGTGTTGCCACAAGAAAGGGATGTTTAGGTATCTCAAGTCGCTTAAATTGATTATGTGGTGAGTCGTTCATAACAAGAAAGATTGTTGTCTTTCTATATTGTAGATGAACGAAGTTATAAGCATGTTAAACAGATATCAATTCAACTCAGGACAAGCACATTGGTTTACAAATGTGTCATGTGAGTTGAATGGCATCGGATATCCAGGCGGACTATAAAGAAAGGAAATCGACCTCTAACTATGTGTTTGCCTTGGAGGAGGAGTTATGGGAATCTAACACAGAAGTGTGTTGCGGATTCCGGTATGAAGGCTGTGTCTTTGATAGCTTCATTAGCTTCGCAAGAAGCAGTATAACTCCGGTGTTATCCTCTAGAGGTGTGTGTTCTGAGTTTGCCTAATAAAATCACATAGAATTGTGATCATGTTGGTGCAATGACAAATTCAAGGGAACCCAAGACTCACAAGGTGTTGAAACACATAGGATGTGTGGTATCACATCATACGAGAAATCATGACAAGAGGTAACGTGAATGCAGTGGGAGTGATTGACAGTATAGACACACTTAATACTTTGATAAAGCAATGGTATTATGCTTTAAGTATAAGTGGGAGATTGTTGGGGTTATATACTGAAAGCATATATGATTAAGTGTTTTGTACATACTTCCTATGATCTTAAACCTAACTGAAGGATAAGGGGCACACACAGATTGATCACACTTTGATTTACCATGGTGGCGAGTCTTACATGTACTCTTATACCCGTATCTTGGGTGTTGGCAATTTGTGTGTGGCCTGCTTAGTCTGGACGTTTAGGTAAGCATATCTGTTTCAGGATGGTGACATTCCCTGAGGAGCTCACAAGGTTCATTATGTTAAATCCTGCAGGTTGAATTATTTAATTCAGGCATAAGTGAAAATGAGTGAGTGGTATTACTCAGGAAATAAGAGATTAATTAATTGTGGCTGATTGTCATAAGCCAAATTAATTAATGAATGTCCAAAACCTTAAATATGTGGATCATGTTAGTTTGGTGCAACCCGTTCCTAATAACGTGGTAATAAAGGGGCGAGTCAGCATTGTTACCGTGGTGAAGGTTAAAACAATATTTTATTAATTAATTATGTTCTGGGTTGAACAATGAAGGATTAATTAATAAAGAGGACCCACTTTATTATTTACATCTGGTCCCTGGTCTGGCCCATGAACTGCTCAAGCCCATTAGGGTTAGGGTTTCTCAAAACCCTAACACTATATATAGGCCTTCTCTCTATCAGATCATTGATGATTTAGTATATTGAGTGAAATTGAGAGAGAAACGGCGACGGCTATCTGAGGGAAGAACTTGATCGATTTCTCCAGATCTCGGATCCAACTTGGTAGATAATCCTCACCAGATTTCCAAGGAGCAAGGGAACAGATCAGAAGATCAGATCTGTAGGAACAACTGTTTACTGCCGGCGTTCAGATTCAGATCTAGATCTATTTCATCGTTGTTGGCTCCGATCTAGATCTGTAGATCAAACGGTGAAATCAGGTATTCCCTAAATCCATCATCTGAAATTAATTTTGTAGGAGCATGCATAGGATCGCATGGTTTATTTAATTGAAATTTGTTCCTGGTACCCTAAGAACGATCCTTGGCAAGAAATTCATTAATGGCAACTCGTGTTGTCCATCGTAGACTCAAACCCTACAACATCCACTCAAGAAACCCCTGCAAAGAAGAAGAAAATCAAGAAAGCCTGTAAAAAGAACCCTGAACCCAGAGGTGTTAAGAAGGAAGCAAGAAAGAAAGCAAGGCAAGAAAGTGAGGAGCCTTCTCCATCCACACTACCAAGGCTGCTCCTCTTATGCTAACTGAGAAAGGTTTCATCACTGACCTTACCTCCCTACCTGAATCCTTTTAAAATGTAATTTCTCAACAATGGTGGGCCACTTTTACCATAGTACCTGAGCCATCTATTATCCAAATTGTAAGGGAATTCTATGCTAATCTACAACACATCAATGACTCGGAGTTCTCATCAACTTTCAGGGGATTTAAAGTATCCCTAAACCCAAGACTTGTGCATAGAGTGTATGGGAAAATGATAAGCTCATATTTATACTCACTTATCTATATTTTTCTCCATTGTTTCAAGTGTTATACATTATGTTTTTACTTATTTCTGTGCATGAGTCTATTTTAGAGGGTGTTATGCCTTTGATGGGTGATTTTTGCAGTTTTTAGGCCAAATTCATTGGAAACCCGTACCGAAAGTAGATGATGTTCAAAGGAACAGCCACGACTTCTTCCACAGAAGGGATCTGAGCTAATGGAGCACATGGATGGAAAGATCTTTGAATTAGCTTTCCAACGCAACTGGATACGGGTCAATCGGAGTTCGGAAGCAAAATTTATGGCCAAACCATGAGACTGCGCAGAAGGGGATCGACGCATGCATTCCTGTCGATCGACAGGAATTTTGTCGCTCGACACAGAAGCTCAACTTGAAGAATTGACACAAATTTCAACCCGGATTTCAACTGGATGGTTGTGTCGATCAACATCAACAGGCAGGCTGTCGATCGACACGGAGACCCGAAAAGGTTGTTTTTGGCCTGTTTTGGCAGTTTTTGCTATTTTTACCCAATACTCAAATTAGGTATTTTCCTCCCTCTATAAATATGAACTCTTAGGCACGAAAATTATACAGTTTTTCCTTGGATTTTACATTGAGTTTTGGAGTTTTTCAAGACATTGAAGGTTCCTTTTCATTTGTAAGTTCATTAATTAAATGTTTCTTTATTTTCTAGTCATGATTTGTGGCTAGAACCCTAAACAGGTTCTAGGGTTATGATTTCTTTTCTGATGCATGTTTAATTGATATCAACTCATATAGCATGGTTCAATTCTCTGATTTAATTTTATAATCTAGATTAAAAGAAGGACCGAGAGGTGAATTGAGATCTAGGTTTATAGTTAATAATTGATGGATCGAGAGATGAAAATTATTAACAGGAAGAGATAATTAATTGTGTTTGTTTTCTGTCTCAAAAGGAATAAACCTACATAGGAATAATTAGATAATTATGAGATTGATTAATTTGGTGTTCTTGAGACCGAGAGGAGATAGTCACTAATTAATAATCTAGGATTTAATTGCCTAACCAAGGAATTTAATCCACAAAAATCTATATTTTCCCCATTGATGAGTTAATTGAAATTGCATGTTGATGATTAGATTATCTGCCCTAGGATCTGTGCTTTTCTTTATTGTTTTTAAAACCCTTTATTTTCTGCATTGTCATCTTTAAATTACAAAACCAAATCCCTTTTTCAAATTTCTCAAACTTCTATGTCCTAGAAATTATAACTAGTACTTTTGATTTTTCGTTGCACAGTCTCTGTAGGATCGACCACCTTAGGGTGTAAAAATTATTATTTGCTCACTGTTTCTGCAGTTATCAGAAAACCCCTCCTCAACCAGATCCACTTTAGGAGAGGTATGAGAAGCTGTTTGAGGAAGATAGAGCGTAGGCTTTGCAAGTTTTAGCCCCTGCAGGTTCTTATGTAAGTTGGATTATGCAAGAAGGGGGTGCCCCACTTTTGGTGACCAACCAGTTGAAACTAGAGGCCAGATTGTGGTTTCACTTTATCCATAGAAAAATTTCTCCAACAATTCATGAGAACAGGATCAATGATCAGCGAGTGATGATTTGTGCAGCAATCATGTCTGGAACTCCCATCGACATTGCTCCGTTGTAGTTGGATCCCTGGAAAACATGATGAGGAGGTCTGCTGGTACTCTGTATTTTCCATATATGATCATTGTGCTCTGTGAGAGAAAGGGTGTACCTATCAGCCACGATGATGAGCGTGATTGAGTAAATGGATTGATCAATGTGCCCGCCATGATGAGAATATTTCAGCGCTCTGCTTCAGGCCAATGACCTCCAACTCAAGGTAATGCTGCAGCACAACCTCAGCATGTTGGTCCATCAGTTGATCCTAATCCGCCAACTAATAAGCAGCTGCTAGAAAAGATTGACATGGTCGTTGACACCACTTCTATCACGAGGCATGTATCAGGTGATGTTAATTCTAGGTTAAAGGCTCTGAAGCGATCTACTGAGAGGCAGCTGAAGTATCATGCTGAAAGATGACAATATTGTGCAATTACATGGTTGAAGAGAATGCAGTGCTTCAGCGTTAGTGTGATGAATTTCCTGATTTCTCTCCTATCATGTGTACTTCGTGGAATGTCAATGATGGGCCAAATGCATAGGTTGTCGGTTAATTTGAATCTCAAACTCTTTCTCTTTCCATGAACATTGAACTCTATTTTGCTGGATGATTTTATTCTTTTGCTTTTTGATTAGGTTGTACTTAAATGTTATTTGCTTGGATGTGTGTTTCCTTCTGTGGATTTTTTATCGATATGATGTTTTTGTTATGTTTGGCTTGAGAATTGTTCATGTTGTCGTGCTGGATCTCATGCTTGATGATGAGAATGTCCCTCGCAATCTTAGCTTGTGGCCATACTCGTTTGAAACATGATACTTATCTCAAAATACTTCTAATGTTTTAGCTGGTTGAATTCCAAAATGTTCAGTAATCCTCCTTGTTGTAGCATGTGTTCAGCATGCTTTGAAAAAAAATCGTGTTTGTTCATCAATAAGTTTCTCAAGTTGATCATGCTTTCTTATGCCTTGCTTAGGATTGTGAGAACCTACCTTTGTATTGGATTCGTGTTTTCCTTGAGGCGAAATTTAGTGTCATCATTTCTGTTAGGAAATTTGATGTTAAAAATTTCATTTATCCTTAATTGTTTTATTTTGGTGGGTTAAAGACCAAACAAGTCTAGTGTGTCTCTAGATTAGCCCCATTTCGTTTGAAATGTAAAGTCCTGTAAGGTCTTTTAATCGAGTTCTAATTGGAGTTTATCAAAGACATACTGAAGAATCAGTCTGTGGATGCGCAAAGACTCAAAGAGACTGAAAGATCAATATGAGACTAATTAGTCAGGAACTGATCAATCTAGGACTGACAAGTTTGGGACGACATCTATATTAGAACTGATCAGTTTGGGACTGACCAGTTTGGAACTCACCAGTCTCAAATACCAAACTTACCAGTCTGGGGATCAAAGTTTAGACTTGTATCATCAGCATGCATGGACTTGCAAGACTGACAACATTGACATGGAATCTTTAGTTCCAATCCCCCGTATAGAGACAAGAAGAATCGTCTTAGAAATAGTACTGACAAGATCATACTTAAAGGATTTGAGATTCCTTAAAATCTGCAAGCTCAAGATTTGAGTCTTGATTCCTCGGACTGATCAGCTTGGATTCCTCAGACTGATCATACTGTCATTCTGATGTAAAGGTGAACAGTCACACTTAAAGTTAGAAAAAGCGGGAGCATGTGTAGGATTCCTGGAAAAGCACCTACATACTGTCGTTTGATGCAGAGAATAGAAGGATCAGATTGGACCACATCCAATATGTCTCTAAATGACTCTATTCATTCAAATCTCTGGACCTTCATCAATAAATAGTTCAGGACTTCAAGAGATTCAAGCACATAACACTGTATTATCGAGCTAGTCAAAACTCTACAGAAACATCGACTCAAAGTTAAAGGCCTTTCTAAATCTTTTTGTGTGTCACCTTCGTAAACACCAGATTTGGACCTCTTTGTTCTCGGTTCATCTTGTTGTTCTTCTCTCCAAGAAAAAACACAACAGTCAAGTACACTCTGTACTTTTACTCTTACGGGCATCTAGCCTTAAATTGTCCAATTCTAAGGAGAACTATAAAAACCTCAAATCCGGCAACGAGGAGGTTGTGTGGTGTGCCTACACTCCAAGAAGCTGCGAAGTGAAGGACGATAAGAGGACCAGACGAGTGAACTAGTGGATCGATCGACGAGGCATTCACCGACTAGTGATAGATCGTGGGAGCACCCTGTATATCTAACACTTAGTGAATTTTCAGACTTAGTCTGAAGAGTGGACGTAGGAATTTTTTGTCCGAACCACTATAAATCCTTTGAGTCATTTATTGCTTTTGTTTATCAGTTTACGAATCTTAAAACTCAACACTTAAGTGATGAAGATAGTTTGAAACTTACTAACTACTATTCGACTTAAACTGAGCTTTTAGACAAACTAAACTGGTGCAGAACTACCAGTTTGGAAGTGCAAGTTTACATTAAAACTTTCCATTGTGCATTCATACTTTGATTTTGGGACCAACAATTTCTTTGGGATATGATGAAGGCCATTCATTTTTACATACAGCCTAGGTCTTGTGTGACCTCACTTAAATAACGTATTCCTTTGTTCATATTTTGCGTCTTATTTCTTGTTTCTTTGTTTAAACTCATAATATTGTTACCCTTTTATCCGTTCTTTTTAGATAATTTTGCACCCTTATGAGCATTCTTACGTACTATAGCAACATTGAGGACAATGTTGGTTTCTAAGTTTAGGGGTGGGGTGCCCGTAAAAAAACAGAGAGAGAAATATATCGAGTTATGTTGCTCTAATAAGAATTGCACTACATGCTGAAAGATGTTATAACATGTAGCTAGCATGTGTTTTGTTCAGAGCCTCATAACTCTTTATGTTGCGTAAAAATAAAAAAAGAAGGCAAAGAAAAGGAAGGCTATAGAGGACTTGAGATGGATTTGTGAGGCACCATCCTTGGTGAAATCTATAAAGGAAATATTAGTGTAGAAGTCATGGGAATGCTCATAATTTAGGCACTTTATCCATATTATCCAACTTTGACCCTAGTCTATCATTACAAGCTGAAAAGTCCTTATAATCCTATGGATTTGAGAACACCATTAGTGGAGAGGTTTGCATGTAAGCCAACGTGAAGAAAATAAAATTAGGTTCGATGATCATGATGACTTGTACTTTGAAATGAGTGAGATTCTTGTTTAGCTTATTTCATGTTTAATCTTAACTATGTCTCATGAGGGTTGGATTATATTAGCTGGAGGAATTTACTTGCTAAACCATTAAGAAGTATGATGAGATGATGTGTTGTTATGCTCTTGGTGTGTGGTTATAGCTATTCTCCATTATGTTGAGAGTGAAACGAGTTCCATGCCGAAAGCATTGAGTTGTTCTTAAGCTTTGATTTGTTGATTTTGTTTACTCGAGGACAAGTAAAGCTTTAAGTTTGGGGGTGTGATTACTCTCTTAGGAGAGTTATATACATGTCTCCATTTCAATAAATTCGAGTCTCTTTGAGTCTTGTTTGAGTCCAATTAGGTCTTAATAAGTATGTGTATGCATGAGTAGTCTTAATGTAAGTAGTGTCTGTCATTTAACCCTTTTGTGTCTAGATGTTCATAAAATAATGTAGGTAAACATCAAGTGCAATTCACAAAGGAAAGTGAACGATGTTGAATGAAGATGATGAAGCATGTTGTAGCAAGTTGCTCGGCAATAAAGATAAAGTCGAGGAGAGAGTAACCAACATATCAAATAGGCCACATGTGCATAGCTGACATGGATGATTAAAAGCTTAGATGAGCTGGGAGAATAAAGTGTCTGGGACTGCTGCCACATCAACAGGGATAATTAAGGCAACACAAAGATAAATGAGGAAACCTAGAAGGATGTTTTCTTGAAGGAAGAGCCGCATATAAAAAGGGCAGAGAGCACACTTTCAAGGGATAGATATATACATACATGCAAGGATACACATAAATTACAGAGAACAGAGCTAAGAAGCAGTGAAGAGAGTTGGGTATTGACCGAATGAAGAATCCAGATCACAATCTCTCTAGGATTAAAGGAATTCATCCTTGTGGCTATTTCTATCAACATTTCAGCTGTTTAATTTCGTTATTATGTTTATCAGTAACGAATCTTTAGTTAATTGTTGTTTAGTCTTAGCCATAAGCTAAACCTTGTAGACTTGGGTTGTTGACCTCTTTATTTAAGCTTATTGCAGTATTTTGTTGATCTATTGCTATTCTATCCGAACTGGGTGTTTATCAATCTTATCTTGCTCTGTTTGACCAACTTAGTCTAGATACATTTTTGTTCATGCTTGGAAAAGTATATTTAGGAGAGAGCCCTATTTTAAATCAATTTTCGCCATTGTAAAATGTGTGGGAATGATGTGCTTGATGAACTTGTCTTGTCTTGAGTTGGATATCCTTCTATTTAGCATAGTGATAAGCTCATATTTATACTCACTAATCTATATTTTTCTCCATTGTTTCAAGTGTTTTAAATTATGTTTTTACTTATTTCCGTGCATGAGTCTATTTTAGAGGGTGTTATGCCTTTGATGGGTGATTTTTGCAGGTTTTAGGCCAAATTCATTGGAAACCCGTACCGAAAGCAGATGATGTTCAAAGGAACAGTCATGAATTCTTCCACACGTGGAATCCGAGCTAATGGAGCATGGAAAAAGAAAGATTTTTGAATTAGCTTTCCAACGCAACTGGAATCGGGTCAATCGGAGTTCGGGAGCAAAAGTTATGGCTGAAACCTTGAGACTCCGCAAACAGATATTTTTGTGTCGAGAGACATGATTTGTGTCGACCGAAATAGAGGTCAAAACTCCGGAAACTTGTGATCTGCAATCCTGTCGACCAACAAGATTTGTGTCGATCGACACGGAGGCCCGAAAAAGCTATTTTAGGCCTGTTTTGGCAGTTTTTGCTATTTTTACCCAATACTCAAATTAGGTCTTTTTCCCCCTCTATAAATATGAACTCTTAGGCACGAAAATTATACAGTTTTTTCCTTGGATTTTACATTTGAGCTTTGGAGTTTTTCAAGACATTGAAGGTTCCTTTTCATTTGTAAGTTCATTAATTAAATGTTTCTTTATTTTCTAGTCATGATTTGTGGCTAGAACCCTAAACAGGTTTTAGGGTTATGATTTCTTTTCTGATGCATGTCTAATTGATATCAACTCATATAGCATGGTTTAATTCTCTGATTTAATTTTATAATCTAGATTATAAGAAGGACCAAGAGGTGAATTGAGATCTAGGTTTATAGTTAATAATTGATGGATCGAGAGATGAAAATTATTAACAGGAAGAGAGAATTAATTGTGTTTGTTTTCTGTCTCAAAAGGAAGAAACCTACATAGGAATAATTAGATAATTATGAGATTGATTAATTTGGTGTTCTTGAGACCGAGAGGAGATAGTCACTAATTAATAATCTAGGATTTAATTGCCTGACCAAGGAATTTAATCCACAAAAATCTATGTTTTCCCCATTGCTGAGTTGATTGATATTGCATGTTGATGATTAGATTATCTGCCCTAGGATCTGTGTTTCCCTTTATTGTTTTCAAACCCTTTATTTTATCGCATTGTCATCTTTAATTTACAAAACCAAACCCCTTTTCCAATTTCCTCAAACATCTATGTTCTAGAAATCATAGCTAGTACTTTGGATTTATCGTTGCACAGTCCCTGTGGGATCGACCACCCACGGGTGTAAAAACATTATTTGCTCGCTGCTTTCTGCAGTTATCACATAGCAATATGTGAATTGATGGTTAACTGAGCATATCTAAAGTTTGAAAAAACTGTTAGAATACGTTCGAGGTTCAACACTAGAAAATGCTAGATCAATGCTACAACATCTGACACAGCATGGAGAGTCATCAGTCTGAGTTATCTTTTATAATAGAGATCTTGTCGGTCTATCTTTTGTTAATCATTGTATTTTCTTTGTTTATGTTAATTTACCATTTCTGAATTATGATCAATTCTACCACCAACTATTTGAACCTCTGTTGCATGTTAATGTGTGCACGATTCCAAATAAAAGACATTTCTTGTGGGATTCGACTCTGGAATACTTCTAGATAATACTTGATAGTTATACTTGCACTTAGCTGCATATTTTGCATACATCGGAATACCACCTGAATTTCTCAAGGAGTGAGAAAGTCTTCTTGAGATTCTTAATTAGACAGTAAGAACTCCAAAAATAGTCTAGCAAAATTCTAAGAGCCTCATGTATAAAAAATACGAAAAACAACGAAAGCTTTAATGGATTAAACAAGCCTAGGTTGTTCGTGAGATGTAGCTTTTATCATCTTTGTTACTCTAGATGATTCTCGTGAAGACCAGGAGATGAATGGAATCGGTACCATTTTCTCTGTGTATCTTCTTCTCTATTTATAGGCACGAACTTTGAGGAAATAATGATTTAGTCGTTTGAGACAAATTTAAATTCAATCATTAAAATGTTTTGATGCACCCCGTCTTCTGCCATGCAGTACGTACGGATAATTGCAGTAGATAAAATTTTCTACCTTTTGTCAGAACGACTCTATTTTCTCAGTCTTAGGAATCCAAACTGATAGATTCCTCAATAACTTAATCTTTATCTCTCAATAATGCAAACTTGCAGAATCCACTATATTCAAGTCAACTCCTTAAAGCTTACGGCTGGCACATTGTCCTTGTCACTTTGAATGTTTGGTCTTATTAGTTTCCTCTTCACAACTACAAGAAAGTAGTTGCTCATCTTTTCTTCTAGCAACTTCCCAGATCCAAACTTTCCAGCACAATCGTTGTCACTTGCTTTGAAGCTATAAATTAATAAAATATTTAGCTCCTATTACAACTCGATAATCCTATACAAGACATTACAAGTATTGGAGTTAAGCTCACACCTAGAAACTTATCAGTCCTATACATTTTAACTAACAACTGGTTGGTTTGACACATTATAGCATATTCAAAAAAAATTATGTACTACCGAATGGCTATTAATAAGTAACAATCAAATGCTAAAGTTAAGCATTAATAAGGAAATTGTATTTTATCACACAGTTCGTGTCCTTTTCTTTTGTGGAAACACAAGCAATAAATTATTAAGACAAAGTGTTTGTGATCCACAGCAGCCCCGTATTCTAGTTCTAGTAGTAGAAAGTTCATGAACATTTAATAATATTGAATGAGGTATTATTATTACTATTAGGATTGCATTGTTGTGGGTTTAGGAATGGCAGCAGCTTCAGCCAACAACCCAACAAGTTGTCCCTGCCCATGTTTCACCATCACCACTGCAGCCAATTGCACCAAACAGATAAGAGAGAGATGCACCAAACAGATAAGAGATAGAAAGAGTTTCCAATCATAAATATACATCAAATATGCAAAAGTATTCTCCAACTCTCACCATCACATCCACCAATGTGTTTCCCGTTTATAACACGTTCGGGACGGTTCTCTGCCCCGTCCATTCGTGCAAAGCTGCCTGAATTTCATCACCATCACCTTACACAAACAAATGACAGATTGAAGTGATTGATAACTTATAATTACCAATGAAGAAGCAAATCAAGTGTTTGTTCTTGAATTCGATGCTCACCTGTTGTGTTCTATAGTGATACTACAGGACTAATGTGCAAGTATACACAAATCACAAGTAATATAGTCAAGAGAGACCAGATATCGTACCCAAGGGAGTGGGTTTCTAAATCATGCACTATGAATTGTTTGCAATTTGAGAAGAAAGTTTTATCTAAGTCTATTCAAAACATAAAATGTGCAACAATTATAATTCCAAACAAAGCTAAGATCAGTAATATTTCTTCACTCCACAAAATAAGCATAAAGGTTATGGTAAGTTTCACAAATACTAGAAAGCACACTCGGGTTATGGAATACAACTCACCACTGCTATCCTATATGCTAGAGTTTATATCTCGCAAACCCCTGAACCTTAGAACTTTTTCTAATCTTGCCTAGTGAACTAAAACTAGAATTCATATGTCTATGCCTTTCTTAGTGATCAGACGATGACAAAATAAAACTAAGCTCGATTAAGTTGCATTGTCTCACATGTCTATGAAATCAACACAATTATCTAAAATCCCCTCGGCCTACTTCTCCGTTCGGTTTCCATAGGTGATGGGTTTCTATTCACTGTCGTGCTCAAGAAACAATTGAAAAACAGGATCAAAGATAAGTTCAGCTATGCGAAACTCAATTTTAATATATATTCAAGCAGATGGTGTTTTGCTCCACAACCCAAGTGTTAAATAGAGTTAGCTCATATTCAAAAATAAAGGAAATAAAATCATAAGATCATTCATCATCCCAATACAACTTTAAAATCTATCAACAAACTATAGACGATGATCCCTTGTGTGCTCCGATTACTTCCTCTCCAAGCTCGATCTTCAAGCACCACTGCTCTCTGTTCGTGTGTTGTAATTGTCTCTTCCCAAAAAGTGCCGAGTCTCTTTGTTGATATTCTCTTTCCCTCAGCCGTTGATCTCCTTCTCCCTTCCAAGATACATCCACGTGTACGAATGTCACTATTTCCTTCAGACAAATGATCGGCTTCCTTTAGTGCCACCTGTTTCCCCAGCAGACAAGATCAAAAAGGACCTTTATCCTTGTCTCTGAGTGGTCCCGGAGAGAGAAAGTCTTCAGTCTACTTGTTCATGCATTTCCTATGCTCAAGCATATCTCTCAATCAGCATGCGGCAGGTAAACTCTAGCATTCGGAACCTGGTCAAGACTTCACCAAATGCTTGCCAAAACTTATTAAAACTTGCACAATTTAAAATACTTTGACTAAATTGCAAAAAAGCATAAACAAGCAAAAAGGACTCTGATTACTAACCATCTTATTTAAAATAACATCTAAAGTTCATGAAAAGAGATCAAAGGATAACTCTTTATGAGAGTTATCATCCCCCCCAAACTTAAGATGTTGCTTGTCCTCAAGCAACAAAAACAAACTAAACCAAAATAAAATTTGCAAGTAATAAGCTAGAATAGTTCATCTCCTTGTTTATGAAGCCTTCATCAAAAAAATTAAAAAGAAAGCATGAGTAGTGGTTCTCTTGATTGCTCAACTTCAGTCCTCGTTCTTTGCAAAGTTTAACAATATACATTCATCTAATCTTACAATCCAAAGTTATCCGGAAAAAAAAAATCAGATTTCAAGATAGCTAAAACAGAGTTGAGCTTAACTTTAACTACTTATTCGAGATTCAATGCCATGTTTCTTTTCCTACCCAACCATCCTTTCTTGTTCTCAACTAATAGGCTTCACATCCTACTTAGATCAAATGGACTTTAAAAGCTTCTAATGTTAGGCCACGGTTCAAGGTGAGAAAATTTGGAAAGAGTGATTTTAAGTCTAGAGGTGTTGTCTCCCTTGTTCTACCCTTGAATTTATTTCACTCTTCTTCCTATAATCTTTTTTTTTTTTTACGCTTTCTTAGTACTATCACACTTGGCTAAATCCCCAACAAAAAATGTGGAAATTAGCTTTATTCCAAACATTTTATAAGCTAACACACATGCCTATTCTTTTTTTTTTTTCAGGCCAAAATCCCTATCTTTTCTTTTTCAGGACAAAATGCCTATCTTTTCTTTTCTTTTTTTTTAAGCAAGGGTAACAAGGTAACACTTCGGCTCGAAGTGACACCCCCCCAAACTTGAAACACAACATTGTCCTCAATGTTAGAGTAGAACTAGATCGGAACAACCCTCTAGACTAGGACGTGTATGGACTGTGGCTAAACATGAAGTAGGTAAAAACAAGAAAAAGACTCAAGCTCAAATCTAGGTGCAAAGGGAAATTCAATCATAGCAAATAAATCTTCTGAAGGCACAAAGATCAAGCAACTGCCTTAATCATCTCTAAGTAGTGCGCTTAGACCTAATTCATATCGACCAAGAGTGAACTTAGGGTAGATGACATTTCACAATATGAAATTCCAGATGTAGTACCAGCTAAGCTCAAGCTCATGTCTAGCATACCAAGTTTATTCAAAAACAATGATGTGGTCAAACTTTGTTTCGTAGATCCTGATATTATGTACAAAGTTAAACAACGAAAGTAAACGAGGATTGACTCTCAGCAATCACCATCACAACCACACATGCAGAAGAAAGAATGATGAAACAAAATTCGAGGCATCATCAGGCAGAGGGAGAGTGAACTACTAGTCTTAGAACAGAACATTATAAAACCAAAAGAACTATCATGCTTTGACATGAAACAAGCATGAAAGTCTAGAAACCGATTCATCAAAAACTAACACCCAACAACTAAAAACAGAAATAACATAACCATACTAAAATTAAAGTTGTTTTTGCAAAACAAAGATAAATGTGAGATGGGACCCTGTCATCATGCTGAGCTTCCAGCAACTCCCGTCTTCTTTCCACGACCACCCTTCCTTTTCATCAGCCGGCTGGTTTGAGTCTTGATCTTTAGGATCACCTTGTGCATCATTCGAAATCCTTTCAGCAACTTCGTATGTTTTGCCTTAATCACAGACAGCTCCTTCTGCAAAGCTTCCATTGCATCACCATCCGCAGCAGTTGCTTCCCCTTGAGCACGAGCCTGGGCTTGAGCATGCCTTTTCGTCAAGTAAGGTATGTTAAAGTAGCTCTTGGCAATACTCCGCGGCTCATCCAAGTGAAAAGGAACCCCTTGTTACCCTTGCTTAGGCTTGGTACCCGCAGTCTTAGGCTTCTTAACTGGTTCATCAGGAATCTCCACTGGATTCTCTGCACTGGTAGATGGTAACTTTGCGTTCCTCTGAGCCATGATTGAGACAGCAGCCCTGCTTGACCTCCTCAATGGTGGAGTGGGCTCCGGCCTCTTAGCCTTCTTGGTAGTCTTAGGTTTTGATGCAGTTGGTCTCGCCTTTTCAGGAGTCGTCACAGGGGACTCAACTTCCATCCCTGGTCTCTTCTTCCTGCTTTGCTTCGTCCTCATGTTCAAATCTACAAAACGCAAATTTCAGACCCTAATTTCCAAGAGTAACATATGGCATTCAATTGCTTTAAATTTCTTTTCAAATCAACATGTTCACCCCCAAACTTTGAGTTCACTCAAAGTTTCATGCAACAGATCAAATACCAGTTGAAAATCTAAAAACATCACAAGGCCTAGCATAAACCTGTCAGACTATCCTGTCAGAACTACTGCATGCGAATCGCAATGATCACAGAAGCCAAGATAAGTATTTCAAATGCTTTCCAACTTCAGGGGTTCGATAATCATGCAAACATGGAGCATCAGTTCATACCTAAGATAATAAAGCAACACAAACATTAAACCCAAACATACCTGCCATTTCAAGTTTCGAAATCAAATAAGAACAGGGAAAACTGCGCTCGGAAGAAAGATGGAACACCCCTAAAAGCAAAGCAGTGAAAATAAAGAAGAGTTCGTACCTGTTGCTCGCCGAAAACTTCCTTAAGTATGCACAGGACTTCCCAAGTTCTTTCACCCAATTTGCTAAAGATGGAGTGATTTTTGTAGATTTTCAACAATATCAATCGGGTATAAATAACTCTACTTTAAGCAAAACTCGACACAAGAAATAAGGAAACCCCTTCAACTTCCCTTGATTAGACACCACTTTTCCTTTCAACTCAGAAAGTAACTTTCCAAAACCGTCATTCCTAGGAATAATCGCATTATCTCTCCTCAACGGCTAGTTGTTTAATCCCTATCCACAAGTTTTTTTTATTTTATTTTACTGTTTATCCCGGCAGATATTTTTTTTTCTTCTTTTTTTATTTATACTAAAAGCATAAAATACCTAAACACTTATCACGAAACAAAATACTTAAAATATTCTACCTACTGAAATCAACTATACCAAACACCCATGTTACTCACAGGCTGTAGCATCTACTATCCTAAGGTTAATTTGCAACAGATTTAAATTTAACTAGGCAGGAAAAATAAATGCAGAATTAAAATATGAATCCTAAGCTATCATCACATGCTTCATCTATTCCTCATGATAGCTTAGGTTACCTCAGCTTCAAGGTTCTGCCAAATCGAAAGAGGCCTTCTGTTTTCCCCAACCTTTGTCATGATATTGCTTTACCCTTTGCCCATTGACCTTAAAGGTGCTTTCATCTCTCAAATCCACAGCTCCATGAGGATAAATCTTCACCAAAGTAAAAGGTCCTGACCACCTGGACTTGAGTTTTCCAGGAAACAGCCTCAACCTAGCATTGAAAAGCAACACCTGATGTCCTTCCTCCAAATTTTTGTTTGCTATCTTGTTGTCATGCCATCTTTTCACTTTTTCTTTGTATATCTTTGCATTCTCATAGCTCTGCATCCGCAATTCTTCTAACTCGGCCAACTGTAACATCCTCTTCTCTCCACATGACTAAGGATCCAGGTTCAGTTTCCTGGTGGCCCAGAATGCCTTATGCTCCATTTCTAAAGGTAAATGGCAAGCCTTCCCAAAGACAATCCTATAAGGAGACATCCCCAAAGGTGTTTTATAGGCTGTCCTGTAAGCCCACAACGAATCATCCAGATGTTTAGACCAGTCTTTCCTTGTAGTGTTCACCACCTTTTCCAAAACACTTTTCACCTCTCTGTTTGACAATTCAGCTAATCCATTGGTCTGTGGATGATACGCAGTTGAAACCTTGTGGTTAATGTTGTACTTGGCTAGGAGAGCAGCCAAACTCTTATTAATGAAATGTGTTCCTTCATCACTGATGATTGCCCTTGGTGTTCCAAACCTTGTAAAAATGTTTTTGTGTAGATATCTTATTACAGCGGCAGCATCATTGTGAGCACAAGCACAAGCCTCTACCCACCGAGAAACGTAATCGACAGCCAACTAAATATATTCATTTCCAAAAGAAGATGGAAATGGCCCCATGAAGTCCATTCCCCACACATCAAACAGCTCTACTTCTATTATGTTGTTCAGAGGCATAGCATTTTTAGCTGGTAAATTTCCTACCCATTGACATCTGTCACAGTTCTTTACGAACTCAAAGCATCCTTGAAAACTCTTGGCCAATAAAATCCTGACTACAACACTTTGGCAGCTGTTCTCTGTCCCCCAAAATGCCCCCCATATGCTGAAGCATGGCATTCATTCAAAATTTCTGGAATTTTATAATCTGGGACACATCTTCTGAAAATTTGATCAGGACCCAACCTATACAAGGTTGGATCATCCCAATAATAGAACCTTGCATCGTGTAGAAACCTTTTCAACTGTTGTCCATGCAAACCATATGGCTTTCGGCCTGTAGCAAGATAATTTGCAATGTCTGCAAACCAGGGTGCATCTTCCTTGCATGCCATGAGTTGTTCATCTGGAAAAACATCATTAATTTGTACTGTGTCATCCACTCCAAACGGATTTTCCAGTCTTGACAAATGATCAGCAACTTGATTCTCTGTTCCTTTTCTATCCTTGATTTCTAAATCGAATTCTTGCAGGAGTAGTATCCACCTAATGAGCCTTGGCTTTGCATTTTTTTTAGCCATTAAGTACTTGATTGCTGAATGATCAGTGAACACTATTACCTTGGCTCCAACTAGATAGGACCTGAACTTGTCAAAGGCAAATACCACTGCCAACAACTCTTTCTCTATAGTTGTGTAGTTCCTCTGTGCACCATCCATTGTTTTGCTTGCATAATAAATTGATCGGAAAATTTTATCTTCTCTGTCCTAGCACTGCCCCAACTGCATAATTGCTTGCATCGCACATCAGCTCGAAAGGTTCATCCCAATTTGGTGGTTGCATTACAGGGGCTGTGACAAGTGCAGCTTTCAACTTGGTAAATGCCTTCATACAATCACTGCTGAAATCAAACTTTCTGTCTTGTTCTAGCAGTTCAGATAATGGCTTTGCTATCTTGGAGAAATCCTTAATGAACCTTCTATAAAAACCAGCATGGCCCAAGAAGCTTCTAACTGCTTTCACCAAACTTGGAATTGGCATTCTGTCTATTACTTCAATCTTTGCAGGATCCACTTCAATGCCTTTGTTTGAAATCTTGTGCCCTAAAACTACCCCTTGCTGCACCGTGAAACAGCATTTTTCCCAGTTCAAAACCAACTGCGACTTCTCACACAATTTCAGCACTCTCTCAAGATTTCCTAGACATGCATTAAAATCTTTCCCAAAGACTGAGAAGTCATCCATGAACACTTCTAAACCATTCTCAATCATTTCAGAAAAAATAGAGATCATGCAACGCCGGAAAGTTGCTGGAGCATTGCAAAGACCAAATGGCATTCTTCTGAATGCAAATGTTCCATAAGGGCAGGTAAATGTAGTGAAGCTCTGATGTTCAGGGGCTATTGCAATCCGATGATACCCCGATTACCCATCCAAGAAACAGTAGTAATCTTGTCCAGCCAATCTGTCTAACATCTGATCTACAAATGGCAGTGGAAAGTGATCCTTTCTGGTGGCATCATTCAACTTTCTGTAATCTATACAAATCCTCCAACCAGAAACTGTTCTTGTGGTTATCATCTCATTTTTCTCATTCTGCACCACAGTTACCCCTCCTTTCTTGGGTACACATTGCACTGGACTAACCCAAGAACTGTCTGAAACAGGAAAAATGATTCCTGCATCTAACCATTTAATAATTTCTTTGTTCACAACTTCCTTCATGTTGGGATTGAGCCTTCTCTGTGGCTGCACCGAATTCTTGATTCCATCTTCCAACAGTATCTTATGCATGCAAATTGAAGGACTAATTCCCTTAATATCTGAGATGGTCCACCCAATTGCCTGTTTATGTTTCCTCAACATGTGCATCAACTTCTGTTCATCCTCGTCTCCTAAATTAGAAGCAATTATCACAGGTAGAGTATCTGCTTCTCCCAAATATACATACTTCAGGTGATTTGGCAAGGGCTTGAGTATCAATTCAGGGGGCTCCTTCTTTCTGTTCCCTATTCATAAGGTCCAATGATTCAAAATTAGCTTTGTACCCCCCAAACTTTGCACCATGCTCAACCCATGCTGCAGCATTTTCCTCTGCAATTACTTCTTTCTCACATTCTTCCTGTTGCAGTTCTTTTACATGATCAACTATCACTGATTCCAGAATTCCAATGGTAAAACAATCTTCTGATTCATCTGGCAGCTTCATGGTATTGTACAGGTTAAAAATAGCCTGCTCTTCATGAACTCTCATAATCAATTCCCCTTTTTCCACATCAATCAACGTTCTTCCTGTGGCTAAGAAAGGTCTCCCCAGGATGATGGGTACTTCTCTATCAGCTTCATAATCTAAAATTATAAAGTCTGCGGGAAAAATGAACTTATCAACTCTAACCAATACATCTTCAATCTTTCCCTCTGGGTGAATAGTTGATCTGTCTGCAAGCTGCAAAGTAATGGTTGTTGGTCTTTCCCCTCCTATACCCAGCTTCTTAAATATTGAAAGTGGCATCAAGTTCACACTAGCTCTCAGATCACATAATGCTCTTCCTACATCCCTTCTCCCAATTGAACAGGGAATGGTGAAGCACCCTGGATCCTTTAATTTAGCTGGAATTTGCCTCCTCAAAGGTCCACTAACCTCCTCAAACAAAGACACAGTCTCGAACTCCTTCAGCCTTTTCTTTTTAGTTAAAATGTCCTTCAGAAATTTCACATAAGTAGGCATTTGTTCCAGAGCTTCCACCAAAGGTACATTGATGTGAATTTGCTTTAGCATGTCCAGGAACTTTTTGAACTGCTCCTCTTCTTTCTGCTTTTTGAATCTGACAGGGTATGGTGGTTGAGGTAGATTGTGATCATCTTCCATTGATTTCCTTTTGGTGTTAGACACGTTTCCCTCAGGGGTTTCAACAGACTTTTCTTGATTCACTAGCTCTTCATTGATTACTGGATAAGACTCCTTAACAGGAGCTTTTCCTTCTCTCTGTGTTTTAGTTCCAACATGTTCCTTCTTTTCAAATGACCCCTCCTCTTGCTGTTGTGCTTCTGCAGGTCTTTCATCAATCTGTCTCCCGCTTCTTAAGGTTACCACCTTACACTGGTCATTTCCCCCTCTGGGGTTCTCTGTATTACTAGGTAAACTCCCTTGTGGTCTGTTCCTGATATCATTGGCTAACTGCCCCATTTGTACTTCAAGATTTCTCAATGATGAGGCCTGGCTTTGTATCAGAGCATCTTGGCTTTTCAATCTCACCTCATTCTTAGTCATAAATTCCTTCATCATTTCTTCCATGGATTTCTCAGATTTTTGAGGAGGTGCTTCCAAACTTGGCTGTTGTCCACCCTGCTGCTGATTATACTGATGGTGGATGTTGATTGTAGCCACCTTTGTTAAAATTATTATGTTGGTCCCGTGCTCCAGCATTTTGATTTCCCTGTCCAGACCAGGATAGATTAGGATGATTCCTCCATCATATGTTATAGGTATTCGAATATGGATTATTGTTCCCTTGATACTGCTGCTGTCTATTTCCCATGTAACACAAAGAAGCTGGATTGGAAGGACATTCCTCAAACTGGTGTCTTTCACCACAGTAAATACAGCTCACAACCATTGCAGTTTCTGTTGGCATGGCAGAAGTCATAGTCTGACTGGTATTCTTTTCAATACTCTTCATAGTAGCTTCCAAAGCTTCCATCTGTGCTGTAAGAGCCTGTATAGGATCAACATTCAAAACTCCTGCAACTTTTGGAGTAGCTACAACTGCTACTCTAGAAGTAGCCCATAGATAATTGTTTGCAGCTACCTTGTCCAAGATTTCACAAGCTTCATTATAGGTCTTATCCAGCATGGCTCCCCCTGCAGTGGCATCAATCATCATCCGGGAATTTCCAAGCAGCCCATTATAGAAACTTTCTATCTGAATACCATAAGAGATTCCATGATTTGGACACCTTCTTAACAGTTCTTTATACCTTTCCCACGCTTCACTGACTGATTCATCACATTCCTGTTTAAATGGCATGATTGCATTTCTACACCTGGCATTTCTAGTAGGAGGAAAATACACATCAGAAAAGTTTCAGCTAGCTCATTCCAGGTTGTGACAGAACCTGGTGTCAGGTTTGTGAGCCAAGTCTTAGCACTATCCCTCAAAGAGAAGGGAAATAGGTGCATCTTCAATGCCTCAGGTGTTACTCCTTGCAATTTGAAATTATCACAGATCTCCAGGAATGACCTTAAGTGAAGATGGGGATCCTCTGTGGCTTGCCCACTGAATTGCCCCAGACTTTGTAACATCTGAAACATGACTCGCTTTAGCTCAAAATGTTGTGCCTGAACTTCAGGTCTCACCACCCCAGGATCAAAATCAGCAAACTTTGGTGCCATAAAGGTCCTGAGAATTCTATCCTTATCATCAATGTTCCTCTCTGGTTGTTTGTCAGCCATCTTCCTAATTTTCTGTCTCCTTCTGTTTCTTCTGAAAGTCCTCTCGATTTCCGGATCAAATGGGAATAATTCTTTCACAATTCTTTCACTCATACACTACTGATCTAACTGCATCCTGAAAATGGTTAGTTTCCAAAATCAAGTAGACCATATATTATAATATTCAAACAATTCAGAAGCATTCAGATTTAAATTTAGCCACTCCCCGGCAACGGCGCCAAAAACTTATTGTGTTCTATAGTGATACTACAGGACTAATGTGCAAGTATACATAAATCACAAGTAATATAGTCAAGAGAGACCAGATATCGTACCCAAGGGAGTGGGTTTCTAAATCGTGCACTATGAATTGTTTGCAATTTGAGAAGAAAGTTTTATCTAAGTCTATTCAAAACATAAAATGTGCAACAATTATAATTCCAAACAAAGCTAAGATCAGTAATATTTCTTCACTCCACAAAATAAGCATAAAGGTTATGGTAAGTTTCACAAATACTAGAAAGCACACTCGGGTTATGGAATACAACTCACCACTGCTATCCTATATGCTAGAGTTTATGTCTCGCAAACCCCTGAACCTTAGAACTTTTTCTAATCTTGCCTAGTGAACTGTCGTCCTACTAGATCTACACCTTCTCACTAGAATTCATATGTCTATGCCTTTCTTAGTGATCAGACGATGACAAAATAAAACTAAGCTCGATTAAGTTGCATTGTCTCACATGTCTATGAAATCAACACAATTATCTAAAATCCCCTCGGCCTACTTCTCCGTTCGGTTTCCATAGGTGATGGGTTTCTATTCACTGTCGTGCTCAAGAAACAATTGAAAAACAGGATCAAAAATAAGTTCAGCTATGTGAAACTCAATTTTAATATATATTCAAGCAGATAGTGTTTTGCTCCACAACCCAAGTGTTAAATAGAGTTAGCTCATATTCGAAAATAAAGGAAATAAAATCATAAGATCATTCATCATCCCAATACAACTTTAAAATCTATCAACAAACTATAGACGATGATCCCTTGTGTGCTCCGATTACTTCCTCTCCAAGCTCGATCTTCAAGCACCGCTGCTCTCCGTTTGTGTGTTGTAATTGTCTCTTCCCAAAAAGTGCCGAGTCTCTTTGTTGATATTCTCTTCCCCTCAGCCATTGATCTCCTTCTCCCTTCCAAGATGCATCCACGTGTACAAATGTCACTATTTTCTTTAGACAAAGGATAGGCTTCCTTTAGTGCCACCTGCTTCCCCAGCAGACAAGATAAAAAAGGACATTTATCCTTGTCTCTGAGTGGTCCCGGAGAGAGAAAGTCTTCAGTCTACTTGTTCATGCATTTCCTATGCTCAAGCATATCTCTCAATCAGCATGCGGCAGGTAAACTCTAGCATTCCGAACCTGGTCAAGACTTCACCAAATGCTTGCAAAAACTTATTAAAACTTGAACAATTTAAAATACTTTGACTAAATTGCAAATAAGCATAAACAAGCAAAAAGGACTCTGATTACTAACCATCTTATTTAAAATAACATCTAAAGTTCATGAAAAGAGATCAAAGGATAACTCTTTATGAGAGTTATCACCACCCTCCTCATCAAGTTCAATGACTTTATGAGTTGCTTGTAACTGGGATAAGAGCTGTTTCACTCTACTGCAATATCCACAGTATATTTTTGTAACAATCTTGTCATAGGCTTTGCTATCTTTGAGAAACCTTCTATAAATATCATGTAGTATAAATAAACCTTCTATAAATAAACATTGTTACAGAAGATAGCGAAGCCTATGACAAGATTGTTACAGAAGTGGTATCAGAGCTTTGGGTTGTGTCTTTTCTTTTAAACATTGATTTCCTAGACTTTCCTTATTTCGAGAGTCTACTTTGAAGTGATTGCTCGTACTTTATACCCCAGCCCATCCTGCGCGAGCTGGGTGGTACGTTTTGAAATATTTTGAATTACCTGCTTGCAAGTTGTTTAGTTACTGTGATCACTACAAATGTTTTGATTGGAATAAATTTTTGAACTGATAGCATAATTTGATTATGGCTATAAATTGTTTGACCAATTGATTCATGTTTTGAACGAAAGTTGATTGAAAATGTTTCCAAGGAAAACATGATATGATTGCATATCTAGTATGGGAGTAGGGGATATACACATTGCATGTTTGTTAAATGATTTGTCTAGTATGGGAGAAGGGGAAGTACTAGCTTTCATTTTGATTGTTTTGGATAAAAGAAATTTGGCTTATGCCATATTTTGTTTAACCTGACAAGGTTATTAACGTTAGTGGATTCTGTTTGGTTTTGGCACCAATGAGGTGGCCTTGTGAAACTATAATTTCAAAATGTTGATTTTGAAAGTTTTGTGCAAGCAGTGTAATTTGCGTGTTTATTGCTTAAAGGTGCGTTAGATTGTGTGTTGAACTGGTTAAATTTGTTTTGAGACTGTGTGCTAACCTTGGAGGTTAGATTAGGATGGATCAGGTAAATGACTGACTAAACTTCGGCTTTGAAAAAATGGTACCGTTATGAACCTTTCAGTGACTTCTGGTTTGATTGGTTTGATTTTGGTTTGGTTCTGTTTGGGGGTGACGTGAAACAACACTCGCGATTAACTTTGAGTTTCTGTCTAATTTTGGAAATCGAGAGTTCATCGACTAATCTGGTAAGTACAGTTGTCAGAGTTTGACTTGTGGATCAGAAGCTGCAAGTCAAGGAGTTGAGTGTGCAAGAAGCACACAACGAGCCTGGCAGGTGCAATCAGACTCGAGTTGAGTCACTGTATCAGTACGAGGATCCAGAGGACCCTCGGCATGGTGTATCGGAGGACAGTGGTGCCACCGAGCACGGAGTCATGAGATAAGCGAGCATGCATTAGGATTCTGCATTTTGATGATTTATTCAGTACTGACAGTCTACGTGATGTGACAAATGGAGTCTACTAGAGATATCTTGGTCCGTCAGTTCCGATCTCACCCTCGTTTCCCCGATGATGGATTTGCTTCAGCGCTGGTGCATACCAGACAGAGTGGGAGAGTGTGGATGCTTTTGAAATCCGATTTTCTGTTATTTGATTTAGTCTTCCGTTGTTTTGGAAAAATATTTTGAAAAATATCCTACCACCACTGTGACGCGCCCCAAAGTTCGGGAATGCCAGTTGGAGGCGTTACAGTTTTGCTGCATTGAAACAAAATAAACAGATGATTCGGGCAAGAACAAATTCTTGGATAAAATCTGGTTCAAGCATGCTTCACCTTTTACATAACTACAAGGAATGAAGCTCAACATACTACTCTACGTTATCTGAATGCCTGCCTATCATATCAGAGCAAAACAATGCGGCCGGACACATAATCAACTGCACAAGTTCGGTTTCTGTTTCATTTCAAACTCCACATTTTACCTCTTTTACAAGGAATGAACACCACAATCATAAATTCTTTCCAACGAGCTTCACATATCAACAAAACTGAATTTACAGCAAGAACCGTAAAACCCAAACGCATACAATATGCCAACTTATGAATTGAAAGCCCTAAAATCAGAGTGAATTTCTCCCACAATACTAAATCTCTAAATCATTGAAAAAGCAAATCTTTAAAAAGAATTAGACAAGAATAGGAGGAATGACCTGAAAACCACAACTGGGTTGGAGGAAACAATCTGCTTGACCTTGGCAAGAGCCATATCAATGTCTTCCCTTTTAAGCGTTGAACTGAAAAGTGATCCCATCTCTATGCTTATTTATTATGTAGTTTTGCAAAATCGGTGAGAAGGAAACAGGTGTTTGGAATCCATATTCAGATCAAAATACATATTATACACAACACAACCCATTCCAATCAATACAAAACTATATATTTAAACGTAAATAATTATTTTATAAATACATCATTCTATTGTTTCATCGTCTCTGCACCATCTCATTCGTGTTTTTGCCTAATATCTCTAGATGTAAACACAGATATATGTTTACAAATATTTGGAAAGCAAAGAATTATATTCTCACTCATATTTCATACTCCTTTCCGAATTAGCTTTGAATTGATTCAAACAATAGCCTGAAGAATCGCCACACAGAAATGATCATTAAGCAGTACGCTTGTTGCTCATGTTCTCTCTTTCCTCCTCCATCGTTTTTTTTTTTTGTTTTTTTGCTCTCTCTGGAATGTCAGAAAAAAAAATTTACAAACAATGGATGAAAACTATTTCAGAATTGATTATTATCATGTTATATTGTCAAAATGGCCCAAAAAGTAAATATAGGTTTCACAGAATATATCCCACCAGAAAATCAGCTGAAAAACAAGCAGAAATCCATTAGGACAAAGTGTTTGTGATCCACAACAGTCTCATATTCAACAAGTAGGCAATGATTCAGGTTTTAGGAGTTCAATGCTGTGGGTTTAGGAATGGCAGCAGCTTCAGCCAGCAACCCAACAAGTTGTCCCTGCCCATGTTTCATCATCACCACTGCACCAAACAGATACAGATGAGAGAGAGAGAGAGAGAGAGAGAGAGAGAGACTGTTTTTCTCATATACAAAACAAAAGTAATATTCTCCAACTCTCACCATCACATCCACCAATGTGTTTCCCGTTGATGAACACATTGGGTACGGTTCTCTGCCCCGTCCATTCGTGCAATGCTGCCTGAATCTCATCACCATCACCTTACACAAACAAATGACCAATTGAAGTGATCTTTAACTGATAAACAATGAAGAATCAGATGAAGAGTCTGTTCTTGAATTTGATGCTCACCCTCCTCATCAAGTTCAATGACTTTGTGAGTTGCCTGCAACTGGGATAGGAGCTGCTTCACTCTACTACAATATCCACAGTACGTTTTGCTGCATTGAATGAAAATACACTCACAATTCAGACAATATTATTTTCCTGTAGCAGAAGGCGGGTTGTCCTAAAAAAAATTTCCATAGAATCTGGTTCAGCAATTCGAGGAACTCCTATAGCATTTTTCTAATTTATACGAAATCAAGCTTCGATTTTTACAGCATGAGGGATGCCAACATAACCTGAACTGAAGCTCAATACAGTGTATGCAGTCTCAATGCCTATTAGAGAACAACAGTCTATGCGGCTGCACAGAGCTAGTGATCAGAAAGAACTGCAGGAGTTCGCTTTCTCTGTTTCATTTCAATGTCAAAAACTTGCTTATATCTCACTTCATGGAATGTATCAATGAAAATGAAACACAAGATGCAAACCTAAAGATATTAAAACTTTCAAGAGAAAAGATCAAAATCAAGAACATAGTGCTCTCTTTCTTAAAAGAACTAATCCCTATAAATCAACACAATCATACTCTCCCGTTCCTCTATAGGGGTTTTAGCTAATTTGATCATGAAACAACGCGAATTACCTTCACATCGATCATATTACAACAAGAACCATAAAACTCAAAACACATACAATCTGACCTATGAATCGAAAGCCCTAAAATTGGAGAGAATTTCTCCCACAATAAGTTGCTCTACTAAAACTCTGATCATTAAAAAAATCGAATCTTTAAAGAGAATTAAGCAAGAATAGGAGGAATGACCTGAAAACCACAACAGGGTTGGAGGAAACAATCTGCTTGGCCTTGGCAAGAGCCATATCTATGTCTTCCCTTTTAAGCGTTGAACTGAAAAGTGATCCCATCTCTCTGCTTATTTATTGTGTAGTTTTGCAAAATCGGTGAGAAGGAAACAGGTGTTGGGTGTTTGGAAGGGCTGAGTGTCCCAAAACAATTCCACAGATGTCAATTTCTGAACTTGATATCAACGCACCGATCAGAAAGCATCAACAATTTCTCTTCTCTTCAGGGACTTTTCCTTTTCCTTTTTCCTGTAAGTTTTTTTTTTTTTTTCCTTTTTATGAATCAACTTTTTAAGAGAGATCTATGGACTATGATATGACACTACCACTCCAATTAACACATTTGTGATTTGGGAGATAGAAATAAGTCAAACCAGACTTTAATACGATTGGATTGAGACTTTGATTCCATGGGTCTGGCTTTAGGTTTTTATATATGCTCAGATTTGACTTTTTTTATAGTGGTAGGTCCGGACTTTCAATTTATTTTAAATTGCTCTTTCACCCTACCTCAATATTTTAAATTAGTTTTTTTTTTTCATTTTACTTAATTTTTGGTAGGAGAATTGTTGATTCAGGAGTTGAAACATCAAACAATTCTCAATCCAGAATTTGGTATTGAAATCCTGAATTGAAAATTATATGATCTTTCGGGTTCTGAATTGATAATTTTTGTGATCTTTCAAACATAATTAATTTTTTGGGTCCTGAATTGATAATTAAACTATCTTTTGGATACTTAATTGCTAAAAAATTCCTTCTTAATATTTGTATTATGAACAATGAGACGAATTTAATTTAGAAAGTAATTGATGTAAAAGAGAAAGGAATTCTAAGTGAAAATTCAAAATCGATCGTTTCTTTCCTCTGTTGTTTCTGTGAATATAGAGGTTGAATATATAGACAAGGAAATGAAGCAACAAGGATGTGAGGCTCCCTGCTGCTTCATGCACACAATTTTCCCATGAATCTGTAGTTGGATCTCTCATCTCATCTGGGTGCAAAAATATCCTCCAATTCTTTGTATAATAATCCCCTGGGCTTCGCCTTAAGATCCGTGGACGTCGACGCCGACGAGCTCCCGCTTCTCTTGCTCTTCCAAAGCCCACTCCACCCAGTCTTACTAGTGGAAGGATCAGTTGAAGTTGAAGGCTTGCTCTCTTCTCTGCTGAAGCTCGACCTTGCCAGCTCCTTTATCTGCCTCAGCCACGGCTTGTCCCCCGACATCCCGCTCCCGGTCCCGGAGCTCCGGTCCCTGCCCGCCGAGGCGGTAGTGTCTGTCTCACCGGGGTTGTCGATTGGAAACCTTCTGTGAAGATTCTTGGTCAAGCATTGAGGAAATATGAGCAACGCCAATCCAACTGCTGCAGTTTCTACGCCACGCAGCAATGAGTTGTTGACTGGATCGAGCTGCTTCATCTGTCTGTACAATGCATGCCACTCATTCATCATTTGGGCTACAAATCCCAGCAAGAACACCACCAGCATTGTGATCCCTAGTTTCCTCTCGTCTTCGGGCGAAAACTGTCGATCCAGGAGGAGGAGGCAGAGGGAGAAGATGGTGAGCTCGCAGGCTAAAGAGATGATCTCAACTAGCTGGACCTTTTTCTTGATGAATGGCTTCTTGAGCACCATGAAGAAGAGCTGGAGCGAGGTGATGCAGAGGAGGGTGACCGTGGGAGTTCTCGATGACCACGTCTGCGAGTAGGCGCCGGCTACAATGCCGAGAGCCACGCGCCTCGCGCACTCGATCAGTGTGTAGTAGATTCTGAGGATTCCAAACAGCTTCTGAATGAGTGGTGCCTCTGCATCTTCGGTCTCATCGTCGGAGGCGATGATTCGGTCTCCCGGCTTGGTGAAACTGCTCCCGGAGATCTGGGACAGCATGTACTTAGGAGGGCCTCTCAGATCCTCGAACAGGGGTCCCAACATGGTCAGATAGATCAAACGGCGTTCGTTTTTCCATGTCCACTGGCCTCTCTTGCCGGGGCCTAGCGTGACTCGAACGAGCTCTTGATACCAGTGAGATCTCTGGCCTACTTGGTGCACCTCCTTGTACTGAAGCAGCTTCCCGAATGTGATTCCGAAGGAGAGGAACAGTAACAGGCATAGCAGCACGAAAGCCACCGCGCTTAGTATCAGAACGCCAACGATTGTCCCAGAAGATGTTCCTCCTTACAATGTCAACAGCAATGGTGGTGCTTCAGCAAGAAGTGAAATGTTTTGTGTCTGAATGGAAAGGCTTAGGTTTTCGACGTTACCTTTGGTTAGAGCTGCAGATGCTTCGGAGATACAAGGTAAGGCGAGTAAGAGAAGAAAGATCTCAAATCTTGGGAAAATGAGTGATCCATAGCTTTGGTTATCCTTGTTTTGCTTTCTGTATTTGAGAATCATGAGCAGTAGAGCATGGAACAGTATCAAACTCCCACCGATCACTGCTAACCAGAACATGCTTCTGCTAAAATCTCTCCAACTAGAACAAACAGCAAAAAAAAATTTCTTATTTTGTTTGTATTGAAAAAGACCATGCTGAGAGGAAGGACTAGCCAAATTACATACCCGTGTGAGTTATGTGGATCCAGAATGTACTCTGCTTCCGGCATGATGGACTGGCTCTGCCTCGGAAAAAACCTCGATCAACACGAGAGAGGTGTAATAGGACTAGAGTAAGAGTAGTTGGGTGTTACCTCGAAATATGAAGCATACTCTATAGGTGAGAGAGGCAACCCAAAAACCTTTGCAGCCTCAGAAAGCATTGAGTCGTGCTTCTTTGGAACATGTAACAGTCGATCCTTGGGGGAAGCTGAGCCCACCATGACTGAATGCGAGTCACCCGTCTCCCATGGGAGAATGAAGTAGGGGATGCTCCACTGCAAGCCTCGTGCAAGTTCATAATACTCCACTGGTAAGGTGACTGCTAGCCATTTAGACAGAGCAAACACTTGAAGGTGGGAAGCCACTCTCTGCACCAAGTGGAAGAAAACTATAACTGGTCACATCTAATTTGAAAACTTCACAATAACAGATGGATCATATAGGATTTTTTAAGTGATGGGAGATTACGAAAAGATTTCTGGCAGGGTCGGAGCGCAAGATAGCACTTGGTTTAGAGAATGCTCCAGCAGATAGGAGACTTGCTGTTGAAACAGTTAGGAGACCAGCAACCAAAGCTGTCACTCCAAAAGCAGCAGTTGCGAAGGACGAAAGCACCAAGGATTCGACTGGTGCAGAATCTGAAGAGAGGTGCAATTAGTGAAGCAAATGACAAATCATGGGGAGAAAATTTGAAGTATCTGGAAGAAGAAGAAGCTCACAGTGCCTGACTTGGAGAGTATTAGATGGGCCATTTCCATTCCCTGAAACATCAGATGTTACATTTTCAGGAATGCTGACAGAGATGACCTCAGTATCTGCTCGTATACGAGCAGTATAACTTCTCCGAGTCACCTCTTGGAAGCTGTACATGCAATAATGGAGATATATCACCATATGTAAGAGATTGCATGAAGTGTCTTGTTTAATAATACATTTAGAGTAACTAACACACCTCTGCAAATGTCCCCCAGAAATTGATACGTTAGACGAGTTGAAGCCGAACACTGGCTTCATAAACTTGATCATGATAAGAATACTCTTCTCTTTTGTCCGCATGTTACATGTAGTGCTCAGCCTAACAGTCGGTCTTTGAGAATCTAAAACAATTCAGAAGAAAATAATTTGCAATTTCTGTGGCAAAGCTACTTTCGGGTTAACTTGCAAAATCCATACCGTAGAGGAATGTTACAGGAGACACAGAAGCAACGGGAGTCCCCTGTCTCGATATCACCAAGTTCGTCTGCAGGCTCACGGTGACAATAGCCATGTCCAATACACTAGTGAGCTGCAACAAAACCAAGGCAAAACTGATGAGTTTGGTTCACATTCCTTTGTCAGTAGAGGTGTTAACTGTTAACAAACCTGGTAGCCGAATCTGCGCTGACCCCGGCTACTCCCATTTATCGGAACAAGTGAGCCTTGGTTTATGTTGATGGAGTTCAAGATTTCAGCAGACGAGTTCATGACAGGTTGGGTGAAATACAGGTATAACTTCAAGAACTTATCCTTGTTAGTTGCCAATATTGTTCTAGTTTCACTGTTGATCTGCACCAACCTTTCCGGTATATGAGTCCTCATGTTCACTAGCACACTCCTTCTATCTGTACAACAAAATGATAATAGTTCGTTTATAACGCGAGTAATAAATATAACATATGATTATACCACAGCTGTTTAGAATCAAACTTACCAAAATGTATTATGAAACTTGAATTGTCTGTTCTTGTGAACTGGTTTCCTGCAGAGTCTGTACAGAAGTCTCTGTCCATAACCAGGAAAAGGCGTCCATATCGAACTCTTTCAGACAGACTGACGACAAGAGAGTATTTCATGTTTGGCTGGATAACATTGAGTGTGTTTGGCAAGACCTCTCCAGCACCATAAACAAGAAGCTGTTTGCAAGAACACACGACCATCAATTCGAAACTTAAGGTGATTACCAACTCCCTAATGCACAAAACATATGGACACCTACTCACGTTGCAGGAATTTACAGAAGAGCATCCAAAACCAGCTCCACCTCTACAGGGCTCACTGAAAGTTATGTTCACTGCAACACGAGAAGCACTCGTGAAGTTTGCAGCACCTGTGATCAATGCTGTGGGTTTAACCGTGTCTGCAGGAGACATGTACGACGTAGTTAGGTAAGATTAGTGACATGCACTGGACTAAATAGACTTCATCTAAGTTACTATGCCATTGAGAATTAGGAGTTAAAGCAAGCATGATATAATGTTGTTTCTTTCACTATGTAAATGGTGAGTTAACTAACTTTCACTTATCATGAATCTGATTCAAGATTTTTTGGATATGATCGAGAGAGTATAATATTTCTTGAATAGGGATCTCAAACATGCAAAGTTATATAGACCAAGAAAGATAATATTTTCATGATTTAAGAGAAATGGAGATGATGCTCGACCAACAGTCCAGTTATAGCTAGCGCAGGCAACTCCACGAGAACCATCTGTGCACACCTCAAATGAATGATTCCCATCTATCAGTCTTGAATATGAGATTTTTCCACCTCCACAAGCTGACAACTGGCCATCATCCAGCTGCAATTTTTTTTTAATTATGTCAAATTATTGGGCAGAAGTCAAAGAGTAGAGCTAAAAATGATCTAAAAGCACTGGCGATATCCCAGAAGAAAATATTTGATGTTCTTGAAATTATTCCAAAGAAATTTTATCCAGCCACAAAAAACTCTATTAGGGAGCATAATTGCCTAAACCATCACACATTGCCAGTGACATCTGTAGTTATCTAACATATTATTTAATTTAACAAAAATATAAATCAATTTTTATTAAACTAGAACTCATATCTTGGAGGGAATTCTATTTTTTTTTTTTTTTCTCTATGTTCATGTTCTGGTGCATGGGATTGAACCAGATGTGAATCTTTTCAAGGAAGCAGAAGATTCGATCCTTTCCCTATGGCATCATAGAATCTCAAACTACAAATCTTCACCGGTGGAAATCAAATCTCTAGAGATCATATCTAGAATTGTTACATGCGAAGAAGAAAATGAAATCCCAGCAAAAAAGATTGCACCTTTCACTCAAATGTGTTTGTGTGAAACCAGAACTGACCTTGCAATTGGTGGAACAGTCGGAGCAAATGCTGTCATTGCCACCCACCAAGACTTGGAAAGAGAAAGTGAAGTAATTTTTGTTGGAAAATGCATTGGGAGTCTCCAGTAATTTCATAGCCACCTCAGAACCATCAGAGCTGACTCCGAAACTCAAAATCAGAAGCACCCAACATTGCAGAAGCAAGAATGAAGTTCTTGAGCCCATTTTGCACAACAATTTTGAAAAAATGTGTTGTAATAATCTATTTCATACTAGTAGCATTTACATGAACAGTGTGTATGTATATCAGATTGCTGAAATTCATCAGCAATGGGCATTTTCAGGATGCCACTCCTTTTGCATATACTGGAACACACTCTACAGCCAGCTAGTAATGCAATGTGTGTGTGTGGTCTGAGAGAGAGAGAGGGGGGAAGAGAGAGAATAAAAATTAAACTAAGACGTGAAATAGATAAAAGGGTGTCAGTGGTAGTAGATTTAGCACATGAGACTGACTGACAGAGCAGCACAGACTAGAGTAGTGGGTAAATGCAGAGAGAGAGAGAGATTCGAGTGGAAAGAAAGAGGGCCTCCTTTTCAAGTGAACACGGGGGAAACAGTTCCAACATCCATCACTTTCTTCTGATACTTAGCCATGAATGAGAGGTAAGGAGAGACGTGTACATATTCAATGCATTTATTTGACAAATTTGCTGCAAACAAGAAAGTGACACATTCAACAGAAACAAAAAGTTTGAGCCCTTAAACCTTACTACCTTAGCTAGTTATGAACCCTTCATTTACATGTGTTGTTTAATGCTTCTTGGGAAGATAAGCAATTGGGATATTTCCATTTCATTGCAACATAAATTGAGTCACCGTTAATATCTTAACTAAACATCACATTCAAGAACTCAGATCCTCATTCACATTAACTAAATAGGTACAACTTGTTCCTCATTTAACATTTTTCTAATTTTGCTATATTTCTCAATTTCAGTCTAGAATTTGATTCTTATTACCCTATTAATGAAAAGAAATATAGATTAATCTTAGACCGATTCTAGACTTATCATTTATAATTTTTATATATAAAATATTTACTTTTGAGATGTTTATGAAGATTAGAAATATATACAATTTCTAATGCTTTTAAAGAACACCTTTAATTTGTAGGGCATGTACCTATGCGAATCTGGTGTATTTGTTAATGGTGGATGCAGCTGATAGATTATTATAAACACAATGAGAGACAGTTGGGAAACAATATTTTGTCCCTGTGGCTGAGACCCACAAATCCAGCTATTTTTTATTTTTTTTCAAATTTATATGAGCCTCATGATACAATAAATTTGGGTAGAGAAAATGTGAAATAAATATTGAATTAATAATAGGATGGGGTCTATAATATTCGATAATTTTATAAGTTATGATTTTTGTTTCATCACTGCGCATAATTGGAAAGATATTTAGTATAAGGAGTTGTGCATTCCAACATTTCATAAATTCATACATGCATAGTATCTCTTTCACTTATATAAGTGACTAGAGGTTGAGCATGATTAAGAAACCATTCGTAAATAGCTATTATGATAAATATTGTATACGTTAATACAATGATAATTTAAAACACTCACTTAAATATTGTAGACCCATCCTATTATTAATTTTATATTATTTCGGATGGTAAATGATGAGCATATTTGTTATTTATCATATAGTTATTAAACTTTATTCGACCCACTGTATAATTTTGAGAGTTAATAAAGGTTTGGTTTTAAAATTATTGTCCCATTATTGAACAATTAATATTGCCATTGAAAATGATATATTATTTAAATATTAAGACAAAAAAAAAAAAAAGTTGTTAAAATACAACCAAAGAACTTAACATGGTTCTTGTTAAAAAAAGATGTGCCCTTTGGATAAGACATTTGAGGCCATATTTCTACAACGGTTTATATCTTAGTCCACAACTTTTTTTTGGGTCCATATTTACCAAAATTATTGAATAATAAAATACTGATTTTCTTCTTGGAATAAAATAATAATATATTTAAAGATAATAAATAATTTGTGAGTGATTAAAAACAAAATTTTGAATATAACATAATATTATAATTTCATCTCCCAATTTAAAATTTTAATTAAAATAATAAAAGCTAAACATGATTGTATAACCCGTCTTTAGTTCATACATTTCATCCACTTTCACATGTTTAGTTTCTTTATTTTTTAGTTCTTGATAAATATTGTAAGTGCATAAATTATATGAAAAAAATTGGATAAAATTGATGTGTTGCTGAATTTGTGTGAAAGTTTCATTATTTTTCTGTTCTTGATAAACATTGCGAGTTCAAAAATTATATGAAAAAGAAAAAAAAAGATGGATAAAATTGATGTGTCGCTTAATTTTATTTGCCCTATATCTCCAGATTATGAAAGACACCTTCACCATAGTCATCAGCATAACTACGACCGTGAAAATATTGAGCAAAGGTTATCCAAGGCGCCGGCTCCGGATTTTGCAAGTAAAATTTCTTCAAAAATCTCATATTCTTCTAATCAATTTCTTGGACTTTATACAGCAAAATTGAAAATATGTATGGTGAAAACAGAAGCCCTAATAGTCCCGAAAAGCATCGTACAAATTGGAGATTTGGTTTTTTGAACACATGAAAGCCTTGTTTCTTTCAAAGAGATGGTGAAAACTCTCATGAAGAATATATCAATGTAAGCGGCGAGAGCAGTTCTAAGTATTATGATTGCTGAAGAAGAATACGGTAAATGTTATCACCTTGTAATTTGTTCAGCTATTTTTGTAATTACTTGGATAAGAAGATAGAGAGAGGAAGAGAGGTAGAGAGAGGAGAGAGTTTAGGGTAAACATTTTCTTATCATATTAGAGAGACGAACACAAATTTAAATGAGACCAACTAGGCCAAACACTAATTGGGCTGACAACTCAATCCCAATTTATTTTAACTAACTCATTAAACCAGCCCAAACTAAGCCTAAATGATGGTTGACTTCAGCCACTAATACAACCAACACATTCAGACTTCAAATCCCCCTCTCCCCACTCGTGTGCCCTAACTCCTGCAACCCTTTTGTCTGCGGCGAACCAGCCATTCCCTTTTTCACCACCGTCCTTCTCACTTCGTCCAGCCACCGAACCCACAGCTTCTAAGCTCGTGACATTACCCCCCTCAGAAAAAGTTCCTTGTCCACAAGGAAACAGGGATGGATAAGTGCGGCTCATAAATTTCCTATCTTCCCATGTCGTCAGATTCTCTGCTCCTGGCCCCCAAACGACCAACACTTGCTCTACTGGTAAGTCATTTCTCCTTATCACTCTAGTTCCTTCCACCTTAATAGGGTTGAGGTGAAAGATCCCAAGTTAATCTGTTTCTGGCACAACACTGACTGGGGTGCTTATTCCCTTAACCAGTTTCTTCAGAAATGACACATGGAAGACAAGGTGCAATTTTGCTTCCGGGGGTAGTTCCAGTTTATAAGCCACCAATCCAACTCACTGAAGAATCTTATATGGCCCGAAATAACGAGAGGCAAGCTTGAGATTTCGGCGCATAGATAGAGAGCTTTGTCTATACGGTTGAAACTTTAAGCAAACCTCATCCCCAACTGCAAACTCTCTATCAGATCTGTGCTTATCGGCCTGAACTTTCATCATGTTCTGGGCTTTAGGCAAATTTTCTTCAATTGCTTTAAGAATATCCTGCCTATCTAACAAAAAATCCTTAACCTCTGTTTCTGTTGTGTCTAGCAGTCAAGCAGCCGAAACATGTGGTGGACGATATTCGTATAAAGCATCAAAAGGCGTCATCTTTAGGGATGTGTGATAACTGGTGTTATACCAGTATTCAGCTAGAGATAACCATTGCCTCCATTGTCTAGGAGAGTCCGAAGTTAAACATCTGAGGTATGTTTCTAAGCTCTGGTTACCCTTTCGATTTGCCCATCTGATTGTGGGTGATAGTTTGTTGAGTAGCTTAGTGTAACTCCCAATAACCTGAATAATCCTTCCAGAAATGCCCAGTGAAAACCTTGTCCCTGTCTGTTACGATGTTCATAGGCAGCCCATGTGATTTGTATACCACTTGAAGAAACTCATTTGCTACTGTTTGGGCAGTAAATGGGTGGGTTAAGGGAATGAGATGGCTAAATTTAGTTAATATGTCCCCCACCACCAAGATAGAATCTTTCCCATCGGATTTAGGCAATCCTTTAATGAAATCCATAGTGTTGGTCCCAGATCAGATAGCATATAATGTGCAGCGGAAGTATAATAATCTAAAATGTGCACTCTAACTTAGACAGTTCAGCCAATTATTAGCACAGTTTTTACTTGACAGTTAATTAATCCTATTCACGTTAGCCAGCAGGTTAATGTAACAGCTTTGCATTTATGTGCAGTTAACGGTTTGTGTATGATAAACACTCGTTTTGTGCATTTTACTCATACGAATCTGCTCACTTTTGACCCTAGATTAGTTCATTACGTGGTGTTCTTATGTTTTATTCGTATACTTTGAAGAATTATTACGTTTGGGTTGTTTCTGGTTGTTTATGCAGATTTCATGCACAATTGAGTTGTTATCAAGATATGATCGAGCACCATGAAGTTAGTTGATGTGTCGTTGCATGAGGAAGGTGAAAAAGTGAGAAGAGATCGAAGAAAAGCTTCAAAAACCCAGTCGCGACGTGAACGGCGACCCAAATTACATGGTCGGCGGTCGCCAATCATGCATTTGGGCCGCCAATCACGTATATTCTCATTTTTCCTTTCGGCGCATGAACGGCGACCTAATTACATGAATGGCAATCGCCTGTCATGCTTTTAGGTCGCCGATCATGCAAATTCGGGAGTTTTGCTACGGCGCATGGACGGCGACCTAACCGCATGAACGGCGACCGCCGTTCATGCCTTTAGGTTGCCGATCATGCAAATTTTGGAGTTTTGCTACGGCGCATGGACGGCGACCTAACCGCATGAACGGCGACCGCCGTTCATGCCTTTAGGTCGCCGATCGTGAAAAATCTTGGAGTTGCTACGGTACACAGATGGCGACCCGAGCGCACGCTCGGCGGTCGCCATCGATGCAATCTGGGTCGCCGGTTGTGACTTTTTGGGCGAAAATTGATCCTAATCCCATATCTTTTTGGGTTTGAACAAGATATGTATAAATACAGGCTTCCAAGACTCAAAAAAAGGTTCCTTTACATTATTTTCAAGAGAGAAAACACTGGAAAAACGCAGGGAATAGAGAAAACTTGAAGAGCGCTCCAGAAATCGAAGATTGAAGATCACGGGTTTTTGATTTTCATGATATTTGTTTCTATGACTCTTTATTTCTCTGTTTTCTTAGAACTTAGCATGATTGGCTAAGTCCTTTTTTGGATTCAAGGGTTTTGAAACTTGTTGACATTCATTCCATCGTTTATATGATTTTATTTTCCTGTTCCATTGATGTTTTAATTACGGCTGGGGTTTTCTTTAATTACAAGATATTGGCCATTGATTGTAATTCAAATTGGTAATTTTTGAACCGAGAGGTCTAGATTATTGATTAAGATGCAGAGTAATTAAATTTGATAGGTCAATTGTCCGAGAGGAATTTGAACTGTTAAAGGGTTTTAAAATCTAAGGTTTTATCAAGAGTAAAAGTCCTTTTGCGCATCCGAGAGGAGTCACTAGGTCATTTATTTCCATGTTATGGTTGAGAGTCCGAGAGGGTCGCCTGATAACATAATTGAGATTAACTCACGTTTTTGGAAATTAAATTGGAATCGAATTATATAAATGATTGTTTGATTGTTCTTCAAAGTTGAATACCCTGGAATCCTAGTTTCTCATATTTTCTAAACTCGATCTTTTTATTTGTGTTTTTAATTATTTACTTTTCAAACTGCCTAGTCTAAATAAATCAAACTCTTTTACCGAATCGTCTAGATAGTAGTACGATATTCATGTTTTAGTGCTTGATTATACTTCGATCTTGCAATCCTTGAGACTCGATAATTAATTACTTGCCCACTGCAGTGATCTGTACACTTGCAGTTTTAGCGTGTTGAAAAACACGCTATCAAGTTTTTGGCGCCGTTGCCGGGGATTGCACAGATTTATAATTAACACTAATTCCGATATTACGCTATTTACTCTAGATTTTAGTTTTACGTATTGTTACTTTATTTTCCAATTTCTTTTCTGTGTTGTTCACTGTGTGTTCTCTTGCAGGTAGTATATGCGAACCAGGTCAAAAGGTCCAGTTCTTGAACCTATAGATCCAGAGATCGAGTCTACCTGTCGAAAGAACTCTGCACGAAGAAAGTTAGCATTTCATATGGCTGACAATCAGGCGACACAGATTGCTGAGCTGCAGAGGCAGCTACAAGAGATGAATCTGAGACTTCAGGAGCATCAAGCTCCAGAAGTACCACGGTAGCCCACTATAGATGAGATGTACGAGCCGATGACTGATAGGCATCGTAATGCGGACTTTGGACTGAAGGGGAACACACCTAATTTCGAGCTGAAGACTGGTCTGATACACACTGCTCAACAGAACCAGTTTGGGGGATTTCCGTCTGAAGATCCTCATTTGCATGTCCAGAAATTTCTGCTACTCTGTGACACAGTCAAGCAGAATCAGGTGCCAATCGACTACATCCGGCTACACCTCTTCTCATTCACACTGCGTGACAGAGCACTGTCATGGTATCTGTCACTGAACCACAGTGAGATCTCATCCTGGGAGGAGCTCTGTAAACTATTCCTGATCCAGTTCTTTCCACCAAGCAAGACCATCCAACTACAGATGCAGATAGGCCAGTTCAGACAGTTCTCGGGGGAAACTCTTTATGAGGCATGGGAGCATTTCAAGGAGTTGCTTCGCTCCCGCCCATGCCATGGATACACTGAAAAACAACAGGTCTGCTATTTTTATGCGGGATTTGATGAGGAGACTCAGAAGCATGTCAGAGCTTCAGCTGGAGGGTCCATTACTGCTAGACCTCCACATGAAGAACTACAGCTGTTGGAAACGATGGCGAAGAGTGAATTTAATTGGCCAGCAGATAGAAAGGAGCGCAGGATGATAGCAGCAATTGATGATACTGGGGACCTAGCTGCTGAAATAAAGCTAATGAGACAGGAGGTAGCTGCTTCTACAAAGTCTATGGAGATCCGCCTTGCTAAGTTGGAGAATAATCCGCCTCAGCAGGGATATGAGCAGGGAATCGAGATGCAGATAGAGGATATTAATTATGTGAACCAGAGGAATTTCAACAACAACAGAGGATATCCAACGGGGAACATGACTTATCATCCTAACAATCGGAACCACCCAAATTTCTCCTATGGGAATCCGAACAATGCCTTGCAGCCTCCGCCTGGGTTTGATGCAAATCAAGGGGTGACAAATGAACCCAAGGAGCCGAGTATGAGAGAGCTCCTGACCCAGCTCATCTAAGCTTCCAATACCAAGACCACAAAAATGGAGGGAGAAATTTCTCAGCTACAGAATGGTATGGGGGAGATGGGGAAGCACATGAAGCAGATGGACACTCAGATATCTCAGATTGCCAATGTTCTGGGAAATCAGCATACTCCTGGACAATTCCCCAGTAACACTATTGTAAATCCCAAGGACCACTGCAAAGCCATCACTACTCGCAGTGGGAAGGGATATGAGGGCCCACCTATGCCTGTCGACACGTCACCCGTGCAACCTGAAGTTGCACAGCCTGCTCCTGTTCTTCCTGAAGAAGAACAGACTCAAAAGAGCAAGGGAACTTGTCCCGAAGACAGTTCCAAACCAGCTGGTCCCATCGCTGTTCCCTACCCACAACGATTTGTTAAGAAGCAAAAGGAGGAGAGATACAAGAGATTTCTAGAGCATATGAAGAAGATCCACATCAATCTCCCTCTGATCGAAGTTGTACAGGAAATTCCTGGGTACATGAAATTTCTGAAGGATATGGTTACCCAGAAGAAGCCCTTCGGAGCATTCGAGACTGTGAATTTATTTGAAGAATGCAGCGCCATTATTCAGAAGAAAATGCCGGTAAAAAGGGCTGATCCTGGCTGTTTTTCTATCACCTGCGTGATTGGGGGGCAGACCTTTGAGAAGGTGCTATGCGATTCAGGGGCCAGCATCAATCTGATGCCCCTCTCTATTTTCAAGAGGCTAAGGATCGGAGACATCAAACCGACCACCATCAGACTTCAGATAGCTGACAGGTCGGTGAACTACCCTAAAGGGGTAGTGGAGAATGTGCTAGTGAAGGTCGGGGAATTTATTTTCCCAGCTGATTTTGTGGTCCTAGACATGGCAGAGGACCGAAATATTCCGCTCATCCTTGGGAGGCCTTTCCTCAACACTGCTGATGCCCTCATTGATATCAAGAAAGGAGAGCTCACGTTGAGGGTGTACGACGAAAAGATCACTTTCTCCATCTACAAGGCCATGGAGCGCCACGACTCAGATGACAGCTTTGAGGAGTGCGATATGGTTCAGGTTTTGTATCCTTGTGATTCATCTATCATCTATACTGATTCTTTAGATTATGGGGTACAAAATTTTGTTTATTCTTGTGATGAGCTTTATGATGTCTGTGATGAGCTGCTAGAGTCTGTTCTAGCATTAGATGGTGCAGGTGAAAAGAGCAGGTTGGAAAGTGCAAATTTTCTGAAGCTGAGAAGCGAGCAGGAAGAAGAGGAGGCTCGCAAGAAGGCACTAAAATCGGAGGAGAAGAAAGAACCACCCATGCTGGAGTTGAAGCCTCTACCGGACCACTTGAGGTATTCATATTTGGGTGAAAACGACACGTTTCTGGTAATTGTATCTGCTACCCTTTCTACTAGTCATTTAGATAGATTGCTGAGGGTATTGAGAGACCACCAATCTGCTATTGGGTGGTCGTTATCTGACATCAAGGGTATTAGCCCTTCTATCTGTATGCACAGGATCTTACTTGAGGATGGATATAAGCCCAAGGTGCAACCGTAACGAAGGCTAAATCCAATTATGCAGGAAGTGGTGCGGAAGGAGGTGATGAAGCTTCTGGACGCTAGCATGATCTATGCCATTTCAAACAGTGAATGGGTGAGCCCCACCCAAGTGGTGGCCAAAAAGGGGGGAACGACTGTCATTAAGGACGAGAGTGGCCAGGAGATTGCTCACAGGCCTGTCACAGGCTGGAGGATGTGTATCGACTACAGAGCACTTAACAGTGCTACACGTAAGGACCACTTTCCCTTACCCTTTATTGATCAGATGCTGGATAGGTTAGTGGGGTATGAATTTTACTGTTTCTTAGATGGTTATTCTGGATATAATCAAATAGCGATAGCCCCTGAGGACCAGCATAAGTCTGCTTTTACGTGTCCGTATGGTATATTTGCTTATAGACGCATGTCTTTTGGTTTATGTAATGCTCCTGCTACATTTCAAAGATGCATGATGTCTATTTTCAGTGGACTCGTAGAAAACATTATGGAAGTCTTCATGGATGATTTTTCTGTGTTTGGTCATTCATTTGATAACTGTTTAGAAAACCTGATTACTGTTTTGCAGCGCTGTCAAGAGACTAACCTGGTTTTAAATTGGGAAAAATGTCATTTTATGGTGCGAGAGGGCATTGTCCTCGGTCACAAAGTCTCTTCTGCAGGTTTAGAGGTAGATCGTGCCAAGATTGTGGCGATCTCAAAGCTGCCACCCCCCACCAATGAGAAGTCGGTGAGGAGCTTTTTGGGTCATGCAGGCTTCTACCAGAGGTTTATAAGGGAGTTTTCTAAAATCTCTAAACCTCTGAGTTCTCTACTTATGAAGGATGCAAAATTCGTTTTTGATGAACACTGTTTGCAGGCCTTTGAGAAGCTGAAGCTGGCCCTCACAACCGCTCCAGTACTTATCTCACCAGACTGGTCAGAGCCCTTCGTCCTGATGTGCGATGCTAGCGATACTGCAGTTGGGGCTGCCCTGGGTCAGACAAGGAATAAGATTTTCAGAGTCATTCACTACGCCAGCAAGAGTTTGGATGAAGCCCAGGTCAATTACACTACCACTGAGAAAGAGCTTCTGGCAGTGGTCTTCGCCTTTGACAAATTCCGGGCATATTTGGTTGGGGCAAAGACGGTGGTTTACACGGATCATGCTGCGATCCGCTATCTGTTTGCAAAGAAGGAGGCAAAGCCGAGACTGATCCGGTGGATCCTGCTACTGCAGGAGTTTGACATGGAAATCAAGGACCAGAAAGGTTGTGAGAATGTAGTAGCAGACCACTTGTCAAGGCTGGAAAATCCGGTGGAAGGAGATGATCCCCGGATAAAAATTACTAAAGTGTTTCCAGATGAGCAGCTGCTAGTTGTGGAGGAGGTAGATCCATGGTATATGGATCTTGTAAATTATTTGGTTGCAGGTGTTCTACCACCTGATCTGTCCTCACACAAAAAGAGCAAATTCTTGCATGACTGCAAGTTCTACTATTGGGATGAGTCATTTCTCTACCGCCGCTGTGCTGATATGGTAATTAAGCGGTGCATCGGGATGCAAGAGCGTGAGCAGATAATGGGGGACTGCCATTTGTCCCCATAAGGAGGCCACTGTGCGGCGAATAGAACAGCCATAAAAATCCTCACCAGCGGGTTTTATTGGCCTACTATTTATAGCGACTGTCAGAAGTTCGTGGCCGGCTGCGACAGATGCCAGAGGATGGGGAACATCTCAAAGAAAGACGAGATACCCCAGAAATACATGCTGGAGATTGAGCCCTTCGATGTATGGGGCATTGATTTCATGGGACCATTCCCTAAGTCTCATGGATATCAATACATCTTACTGGCTGTGGACTATGTGACCCGGTGGGTTGAAGCCATCCCCACTGCAACAAATGATTCCAAGGTGGTGCTCAAGTTCTTACAAAAGAACATTCTAACTCGGTTTGGAGCACCTCGAGCACTATTGAGTGATGGAGGGTCACACTTCAAAAACAAGTGGCTGGGGAGTTTGCTAGCAAAATATGGAGTGCATCATAAAATCACTTCTCCATATCACCCCCAAGCCAATGGACAAGCAGAGTTGGCTAACAGAGAAATCAAGCAAATCCTAGAAAAATCTGTGATTTCTAGGAAGGATTGGGCCACTCGCTTGGACGATGCTCTATGGGCATACAGAACTGCATTCAAGACTCCGATTGGTATGTCACCATATCAGTTGGTATTTGGAAAATCATGCCACCTTCCAGTTGAGCTGGAACATAGAGCATATTGGGCAGTCAAGAAAATTAACTGGGATCTGAAGACTGCAACTGAGCAGCGATGTATACAATTGACTGAACATGAAGAATTCTGGACTGAAGCATACGAGAGTTCGAGGCTGTATAAGGAGCGAGCTAAGAGATTTCACGATCAGCGCATTCGCCCCCGTGACTTCACGCCGGGGGACCAGGTACTCCTTTTTAATTCTCATCTCCGTTTATTTCCCGAAAAACTTAAGTCAAAATGTACTGGTCCATATGTGATACAAAAAGTGAATTCTAATGGTACTGTAGAGTTGCTAGGTTCTGATAGCACACAATTCACTGTCAATGGTAACCGAGTCAAAACTTATGCGCAGTACGAGTCTGTCTTTTGTCTGTGAACTTCACCTAATTGATCCATAGGTTACACACTGTTGTGTCTAGCTACAGACAATAAATAAAGCGCTTGTTGGGAGGCAACCCATCTTTTATCCGTTCCAATTTTCTTTACGTGCTTTGTTTAAGTTGTTTTGATGCTATTTTTCCTCTATTTTCCACATTATACGTTCACTTTTGGTTGTTTAGTTCATTGGGTGCAGGAAAGGAGAAGAAAATGAGAAAATTCGTTGAAAACAAACATGAACGGCGCCCCATTTACATGAATGGCGGTTGCCGTTCGTTAAATTCTGGACCGCCGATTTCCTCGTCAAAAATTCCAGGTACGGGACATGTACGACGACCCGATAACATGATTGGTGGTCGCCAATCATGTTGGTTGGGTCGCCATTCATGTAAAATTGTTATTTCCAGCACGGGGCACGAATGACGATCCATTTACATGAATGGCGATCGCCGTTCATGTAAACGGATCGCCAATCATGTCATAACAAGGGGTTTCGCTTCGGTACATGAATGGCGACCCAGATGCACGAACGGCGACCGCCGATCGAGCAATCTGGGTCGCCGATCGTGCAATTTTGCACGACTTTAACCCCTTCCCCCTCTTTTTTCTTTCTTCAAACTTTTTCCTCTCAAAATCAAAGAACAAAACCCCACGAACCTCACGGCTTTTCAACCTCAAATTCCCGCTCCAATACACGAAATCTACACGAATCCTTCCACACATTGCCAGCCAGCATACTTCAAAGCTTTTCTTCGGATTAGTTTCTTCAATTTCGCTCAAAAAAACACGAAAACCCCAATTTCTAGGGTTTATCAACTTTGTAAATTTTTTGCCCCATACTCAAGGTAATTTCCTTTCTCTTGCTTCATATTTAAATTTCGTCCGTTATATTCGATTATTTAGTTGATAATGTAGGTTGCACTTTCAATTTATTGTTTTAATTCTCGTTAATGCATATTAATTTGATTTTATTTATCATATTTGAGAATGTTTATGTTTTATGGTTGACTAAATTAGTGTTCCTAAGTCTTAGGTTTGAATTGGGGATTTAGATTCTTGGAATTTGAATTATGTTTGGTTGAGAACCTTGATTTTGGAATAAATTGCTATTTTTAGTCTCAAGTCATGCATCGTTGTTATATTGGATTGATGATTGCTTTTGTTGCATTATTTTATTTCCGTTAGCATTAATTTAGTTGGATTTAGATTTCAGTTGCATGTTTGTTCTTGTTTGAGTTTGGGGGTAAAAATTTTGATATTGGAGTTGAAGTTGGTGGAAGTGGAGCATTAGAGTTTACAAAGTGAACCTACTTGAACATATTTGAGGAAATTTAGTGTTTCGTTTTGTCGTATCAATTGGTTATGAATTTTGTTTTTATTCAAGTGCAGATAAAAGCTATGCCTCCGAGACGCCAACTAATTGAGCCTCCCCCACCTACTCTGGATTCTTTGGGGATTGATTTTGATGAGGAAGAATTTGAGGGAAACTTTGGAAGGCTGGTTCACAGGGGTATTGAAGCCACACGGTACTTTGACACCGACGCCCTCCAACAGTTGGGAATATATGGTGGCGTTCTACAGTTGTTCAACAACATCGAATGGGGGCCTATTCTCGCTGTCTCGGCCCTCACCCACCAGAGAATTACCTATGAGGTGCTCAGCTCTCTAAAAGTCCAAACCACTGATCGAACTACGCCAAATGAAGCCAAATTCAGGGCAATGAACGAGGATAGGAGTCTCACAACCAAAGAAATCAACCGTGCATTTGGGGTTCCGAATCTGGGTGATTATTTGAGGACTCGGGGACATCCAAGGCCACACAGATCCGTAACCCGGTACTGAGGATTATTCAGTGCATCTTGGCGCACACACTCTATGCTCGGAAAGACAATGGCTCAGTTCGGGAATCCGAACTCCTGATTATGTACGCCATGCTGCACCAGCAACAGATGAATTTTGCTATGGCTTTTCTGCAGCAGTCCCGGCGCGTCGCATCCGCCGAACGGGGGGTCATTTGCATAGGGGGTCTCTGGACCCACATCATCCACTCTCTGGGGATTAACATTGTCCGGTTACCCGCCAAGACTCAGATACTTATAAATTTGGAACGGCTGGCCGATCTCCAACTCATCACCACGAGCCACCCTCCCTTCTATTTCCGACAGCGGAATAAGATGCATTTCCCTCTGCCAAATCCCGAGTTGACTAATGTAGGGATTGAGCGTTACCGCCACAACTGGCGTTTGGACACAGTGGCCCACACTCTTGCCATTCAGGATGTTGAGGCCGAGCACGGCCCCCACAGACCAGATGGAGAGGATCGACTACCGGGGGGCCAGCGAGGACAGGGGGACGACCGAGGACAGGAGGGCGAGCGCGGACAGAGCTCTGGTCATGCACTTCTCCTGGAGCAGCCACCACTGGTTCACACTCAGGCCGGTTCTTCCAGTCGACCCGCGGGTGAGCCCTCTACATTCTATGAGCGCCGTACTCACCGCATAGCGTTTGAGGAGCACCTCAATTCACTTGAGAGGCAGTGGTTGGATTGGAACACGCAGCTCCAGGCACTATCCTCAGCCCAGTCTACATTTGCCTCAGAGCGCCGCTCTTTCGAGGAGGAGCAGCGCCGCCAGTGGGCGCATCAGCAGGAGGAGTGGGATCGCCAGCACGAGGCACAGGAGGAGATGCGCCGGTTCATGGCCCGATTCCCGCAGTATTGGCCACCACCTCAGTGATGGGTTCTCGAGGTTTACCACACATCTCCGTGATCTTTTTCCCACAAACTTATTCTTTCCTTTGTATCGAATAAGTTTGGGGGAGGGGGTGTGATCGGGTGATGTGTGCTTTTATCATTTATCTTTCTTTTATCTTTTATTGTTTTGACTCCAGCTGAAACTGTGATCCAATGTGGCAATTTCTGTATTAATGTGATTCGGTAATTGATTTGTAAACATTTAATCTGCTTTCTGTCTTTTAAAAAATGCTTTTACTGTTTTTAATGCTTTTATTGTACTTGGTTTATTATTGGGAGCCCTGTTACCTATTGATATTGCAGTGGGATTAAAATGGTTTGAGTCGTGTATATCTGCATTATTGATCAAGTTCATGATGACAATGTGTTCTTTCTCGTGAAACCTGTACTGATTTGTTGCACATGAAGTGATAAGGTGTAGACTTTTACAGAATTGATTTTGGCCTCTAGGACATGCTTATAGCCTGTGAGAGTTTGAGCTTGTGTTCGTTTGATTGAGAGTATGTCACTGTGCACTTTATCTCTAGAACTTGCTCTGGTTTCTGTCTCAAAATTGCAAGAGGAATGTCATGAACTTAGAAATGATCTTAGGCCATCGTTTCATAAGCCTCATTTAAATCCAAACACTAACCCGATACATACTTCTTTGTTAGCCCAGTTGAGCCTGAATGCCTTTCTTTCTAAACCCGGATGATAGGAGGTGTGGATGGATATGTAAGGGTACCTGGTAATGTAGGGTGGTGAAGAAAAATATTGTTTTTCTATTTCAGTAACTAGTCTAAGTATTTTGGGATGGATAAGTATAGTAGTACATGTCATTATGAGTACAAAAGAGTCTATCAATATGTGGGCAAATAAAGTGCGTAATGAGTGCACAAGTGTTTCTTAATAAGTCAGTGTAATGTATGTCCAAGAAATTTGTAGTGGACATTAAAAAAAAAGTGCGTTAACAAAGTGTGCATATTGTGTCTGTTGAATTAATAATGCACAAGAGTTGGGTGTATGATGTCGTTGTTGAGTCTGAATCCTACTGAGTCGAAATTATGGGATGCGTCTTACTCCAGTTTAATTAGAGTCATTATTATTTTAGTCGGTCAACTAACAAGTATGGTATGTGATGAGGAATACTTAGGTGAATGGAGTTATAAGGTTGTTATTATTATTCAGTCACTTAGCCAAATTTTCCATACCTTTCACCAATGTGCCTACATTAGAACCAAAAGAAAGACCTTTGTGATCTTTGTTCTAGCATTCCCAAAGTCAGTAGAGAGTTTAGACAATGAGCAAGCCTATGGTAGGAAAGTTGTACAGTTGACAATTTGAGAGTATACACTAGCCTTTCTTACAATTTGAGCGAAATTTGAGTGACACACTATCTTGTGAGAAGCAGACTTTTAGAGGTCAAGATTGAAACTGTTTGGTTTGCATTGAATTAATGATTGTTGCAGTGTTGGTGCGGGAATCATAAACCCTTTTGTGTCTGAAACAAATAATGATCAATTAATGCAACCCTCATGTTTATCTCTTTCTTTTAAATTGTTTTCCTCATTGTTCGAGGATGAACAATAGTTTAAGTTTAGGGGGTTGATAAACACTCATTTTGTGCATTTTACTGATACGAATATGCTCACTTTTGACCATAGATTAGTTCATTACGTGGTGTTCTTATGTTTTATTCGTATACTTTGAAGAATTATTACGTTTGGGTTGTTTCTGGTTGTTTATGCAGATTTCATGCACAATTGAGTTGTTTTCAAGATATGATCGAGCACCATGAAGTTAGTTGATGTGTCGTTGCATGAGGAAGGTGAAAAAGTGAGAAGAGATCGACAAAAAGCTTCAAAAATCCAGTCGCGACGTGAACGGCGACCCAAATTACATGGTCGGCAGTCGCCGATCATGCATTTGGGCCGCCAATCACGTATATTCTCATTTTTCCTTTCGGCGCATGAACGGCGACCTAATTACATGAATGGCAATCGCCGTTCATGCTTTTAGGTCGCTGATCATGCAAATTCGGGAGTTTTGCTACGGCGCATGGACGGCGACCTAACCGCATGAACGGCGACCGTTGTTCGTGCCTTTAGGTCGCCGATCATGCAAATTCTAGAGTTTTGCTACGGCGCATGGACGGCGACCTAACCGCATGAACAACGACCGCCGTTCATGCCTTTAGGTCGCCGATCGTGAAAAATCTTGGAGTTGCTACGGTACACAGATGGCGACCCGAGCGCACGCTCGACAGTTGCCATCGACGCAATGTGGGTCGCCGGTTGTGACTTTTTGGGCGAAAATTGATCCCAATCCCATATCTTTTTGGGTTTGAACAAGATATGTATAAATACAGGCTTCCAAGACTCAAAAAAGGTTCCTTCACATTATTTTCAAGAGAGAAAACACTGGAAAAACGCAGGGGAATAGAGAAAACTTGAAGAGCGCTCCAGAAATCAACGATTGAAGATCACAGGTTTTTTATTTTCATGATATTTGTTTCTATGACTCTTTATTTCTCTGTTTTCTTAGAACTTAGCATGATTGGTTAAGTCCTTTTTTGGATTCTAGGGTTTTGAAACTTGTTGACATTCATTCAATCGTTTATATGATTTGATTTTCCTGTTCCATTGATGTTTTAATTACGGCTGGGGTTTTCTTTAATTACAAGATATTGGCCATTGATTGTAATTCAAATTGGTAATTTTTGAACCGAGAGGTCTAGATTATTGATTAAGATGCAGAGTAATTAAATTTGATAGGTCAATTGTCCGAGAGGAATTTGAACTGTTAAAGGGTTTTAAAATCTAAGGTTTTATCAAGAGTAAAAGTCCTTTTGCGCATCCGAGAGCAGTCACTAGGTCATTTATTTCCATGTTATGGTTGAGAGTCCGAGAGGGTCGCCTGATAACATAATTGAGATTAACTCACGTTTTTTGAAATTAAATTGGAATCGAATTATATAAATGATTGTTTAATTGTTCTTCAAAGATGAATACCCTGGAATCCTAGTTTCTCATATTTTCTAAACTCGATCTTTTTATTTGTCTTTTTAATTAATTACTTTTCAAACTGCCTAGTCTAAATAAATCAAACTCTTTTACCGAATCATCTAGATAGTAGTACGATATTCATGTTTTAGTACTTGATTATACTTCGATCCTGCAATCCTTGAGACTCGATAATTTATTACTTGCCCACTACGGTGATCTGTACACTTGCAGTTTTAGCGTGTTGAAAAACACGCTATCAGTGTACTTAAACACTTAAAATATAAGTGTTGAAGATTCCTAGTTATGCTAGAAAACTATAAAGAGCATAAGTAAATAAAATTGTAAATGACACAGGATATTTATAGTGGTTCGGAGCCTTAAGTCCTACGTCCACTCTTTGGATATCAGATCTGGTAATTCACTAAGTAATAAGGGCACACTCCTCACGATCTATAGCCAGTTGCAGTAGAGACCTCCGTCTGCAGCACAAAGGATCACTCGCCCAGGTAGCTGTACTTCACTCCTTCTTCAGTCTGTCGAAGGCTCTGCATCTTCTCTGTGGACCGGCTCGATGTTAGACTGAGGACAAACCTCCCTTTTCCTCCTTTGGTAGGTTGGATGGTTGAGTTATTCCCAGAACTTACTCAGGTTGGCAGTTGCCCGTGATAACCTACTCTCCCTTTGCAAGAGCAGGCTGCTATGTTCTTATTCGTAGAATAAGAACACCAATAAGGTAGATTAAGTCAGCTGACCTAATCCTCGTGTTTCCAGAGTAACATGGTAATTCTCCAAAGATTCTATAAGCACTAAATGCTTTGTGTTCAATGAATGAACCACAATATGAATGTCTTCTCTCTGAAGAATGATTAATGCTTTGAGCTCTAACTTCTGTGGAGAGGCTTGTATTTCGGAGAAATGAATGTGCGAGATAGTTAAGCGATTTAGCACAGGAATTTGGCAAAAGGTTTTTCTGTCTCTATAGTTCCTGCTATTTATAGATGGAGACCCAGAAAATAGCCGGTAGAGACATGGAGAAGAATGTCCAATCATCGTCCATTCTTCTCTGCGCAAAGTCGTTTTCTCATCTGATATCTCTGCTGCATCGACCTACTTTTCAGAGCAGCTTGTACTTGATGTGTCAGACGTTCAAACAACATTGTACACCAGTCGCAACTGAGTAGTATCTGTCTTTTCTTATTGACTTCCTCAACGGTCTTCTACAACTGCTCGACATTAGCCTCATACGCATTCTTGAGCGCGAAACTGTCTTGATTTGGTAACTGTGAGCGCCTATCAATAGTTTTCTTTGAGTGTTCAGACATTGGCAAGAAGGAAACTGTCTGCACGGTTTTTGTGACTTTGAATCTGCTTTGCTTGTCTTTGTCTTGTCTGTTCGACAGTTATCTCGTCAGAATGTTGTCTTCTTCAAAATTGTTCCACGGTTTTGATGATGTCCTTCTTCCTAGACTATTACAACTCGATTGTCCTATACAAGGATTACATGAGTTAATACTCTAGAACCTAGACTTTGGTATATAGTTTTGGCATATCAAAACATCAAATTAAGGTGGGATTACAACAGTAATACCTAACAATTTCCCCCTTTTTGATGTTGTCAAAACCATACCTCTAAGTTTAACTATGTCGACGAGAAAATGCAGTTGGTCTGAGTTTTACAAGTTTTCTATCTAATACAGCTCAGAGCCATGCTTCTTATACACTCGACCTACTCTAAATGATCTTCCCCCTCAATGGGATAATGGTTATCGATTAAAATCAATCATTTTTAGAGTAAATCATAGAAGGAGGTTTGCTGATCACACTGGAAAATGTGAATTCAGCCAGTCAAGAATCAAGGTGAGAGACAATGAGCAGTTGTCTTCAAACCAACAGTTTTTCACTTTTCAATAGATGTTATCGTTTGCAAGAACATGAAAAGCACACAAAAAATTGTGGTAAAAGGAAAGACATACAAAATTAAACTCCCACGACACAGGCTTACCAGTCTTCCTTGTCATGAGCTTACCTATCTTGATTCTTGTTCTTCTCCTTGTCTTGATTCGATGAATCAGCGTCTTTTGGCTTCGAGGATGCTGCAATGGATACGGTGAGCAGTTCAACTTGTGCCTTGATAGCTGCGGTTAGTTCTGAGAGATGTTTCATGTCTGCCTCGCTAGAAAGCATTAGAGCATCCAGTCTGCTTGTAACTTGATCATCCCGCAACTTGCGTTCTTCTTCCTGTATCATGTATTCCTCTTTTTGCTTCTTCTCTATTTAAACCAACTGCAGCTTCATCGACTCCTCCCGTCTCTCTTCCCCCTTTTTGACAATATCAATCGCAAGAGCCAAATGTTGATTCAGCCGTTGATCCATCTCTTGTCTCAGAGCGTTATAAGGTAGAAGATTTGTGGCAACAGAGAGAGGATTCGGAGACAGAACTCTGTCAGCCTTAGTCAACACTCTAGATTCATCACAGGGTTGACTCCTAGATGTTGCAGTGGAAGACTCTGGTTAGAACATTGCTGCTTCAATATCCTTCAGAGTGGAGTTGGTTGCTGCTGTCTCATGTCTATCCTTTTCATCAGTGGCGGCCTCTACTGCCTTCCGAAGTGCTTCAGCAGTTGCAGTTTCTTCTTTTTTCCTCTTTAGCTCAGCGGCAACTTCTGCTTCATGTTCACGTTTTAGTTCAGCAGCAGCTTCTTCTTCTCTTATCCTTTGAAGTTCAGCAGTTGCTTTTTCCTCATCGGTTTCAAGATGAGATAGACGGGTTCTGATCCTTTGTTCATTGTTTTCTTGAATCCGTCGTTGAGCATCTAATTCTTTTTGCCAGTGATTAAGTTCTTGACGCTGGTTGTCCATTTCTTGAAGAGCTTCGTGATATTCGTTGATCTTTCTTCTGATGATAACTAAATTCGCTGCCGCTTCTCTTGAGGTATTAACTTGATGAATATCAAGATGATCAATTCCCCCTGAATCCAAGATGGGTATTCTTTCATTTTCTACTTCTTTGTTGAGATCGATGAAGGAAATTTGATTCTCCTTCTGCAGCACATGATGATGTGATGTGGTTTGCTCAGAGCTAGATGATGAATAGGTGTTCATCTCTGCATGACATGATGTTTCTTGATTGGGAACTGTTCCACCAAGATTGGAAGTTAGACCTGCTTCTTTAAATGTAGTATTGAATGACAGTTCTTTGGCAGTCTTCTTTTTCTTCTGGCGTGTAGGCTGTTTAACAGCTTGTTGGTGATCCTTCTGTGAGTCATCATCTGAGCTGTTATCTGCATGTTTTCGCTTTCGTCTATTTTGCTATTTTGCAGGCTTTTGAGTGGGGGTGATTGTCTTCCTTGGCTTCTTGGTAGCGTCAGCAGCACGGACCGTTGGAATGGTCTTGAGATCTTCAGATGTCTCAGCATCTAACTCCATGTCGTCCAAACTGTCGTCTGCGTCACCCTTTTGAATTGAGCGATAAACTGGCACTTTTGGTGGGATAAAATCAAATGAAATGAGATTTTCTCCATCATCCTGTGATCCTAAGATGCGCTCAAGGAGGTAGCTGACTTTCAATCCTAACCCTACACGCGAAGAAAACTTCCCTGTGGTTGGGGTATCCTTGTTCTTCTTCGCATTCTCCAGTAACTGGCTGAAAATGTATGTCGCCCAATCTCCTCCAGGAGAGTCATCAAGAGCCATCATGAGTGAATATTTGGGACCACTTAATTCAGACAGGGATCCAATTCCACAATGGACCATTCTCAGCGCGATCTCATTGAGTGTTTTGGAGAACGAATTCAACTCGGATACTTTGGTGGCAGCTTTAAACTTCTTGGACAGCTCGGGCCTCTTCCATTTTAGACAGTGAGCTATTAACTCTTCTGAGTTGTTGTGAAGGTAGCTAGCGATATGAACCCCTTCCTTTGGTAGATGTAGATATTGAGCGACACGCTCAAGATCGACTTTGATTTCTTCGCCTTCAACTGTAGTGAGGAAGAATGTTTCATCTTTCTCATCGAAAGTTGCATTTTTGAAGAATTCCATAACCCGATGTGGATTGAATCTTCTAGGACAAGCAGTTAGAAATTGTGGCAGTTTCTCTTTGAGTAGTTTTCCAGCAATTTCTTTTGCAATTTCCTCTTCTGCGGTGATTGAGAGGAAATTCTTCCAATTCAGAATTTTTACCTTCTTGACTTAAGATAGGAGAAGCTGTCGATCAGCAGTGCTGGATTTTTCAACTATATCAAATAGTTCGTCCTGAGAGGTCTCCTCAATGACGACAATCTTTTCTGGATTATTAGAGGTGCTGGCATCCATGGTTTGGTTCCTTATTTTTGGTATGAACTAGAGACGAAGGGTGGTTTATTTGAGACTTTCTGGGTTGTGGTTATGAAGGTTTGACTGATTGACAGGCAGGGAGTGGAGAAGACAACGGTAGAGTGAGTTTAAGGGTTTTAGAAACGATTTTGGCAAAAATCATAGGCTGGGATTTAAACTCCTTTTTGGTGATAAGCGGCTGTGATTGATGCTGACATCAGCATCTGTTCGTGTCATCTGGTGCGTCGTTTAGCAATGTAAGGAAGGATTGACGTGGCTCCGGGTAATGTGCCTTCGTGCTGCTCCGCATTTAATGCGACGTGCCGCCGAGATCTTCTCTATGATAATCGAAGATGTGCCTTGCTTTTGGGTAGTTTTCTCTCTCTTTGAGCTTTCCCAAGAAGGTGTGAGATGATCCAAATGTTATCTCATAAAGAGAAACTGAGCTGCTACTCTTTGGCATGAGGAACCAGTTTCTCCCTTTCAGCATATGTGAAGATGATCTTGATAGTTTTCTTTTTGCAGCGTCCAATCATTTCTTGAGATTTTCTCACACTTCATAATATAATAGCCTTATCTTCTGATATGAGATGACATCTGCAAGTTTTCGTCGATCTAATCCACCATATGATCTGGATGAAACTTGCTTATGACAGTTGTCAAATATTCAAGTCACGACTCTTCAGATTCTGAGTATATATATGAATTGTTGTGAACACATGGAATGTCGTACTCTTCATAAAAATAGGAGAATATCACCTCGATCATCGCACGATTTCTCCCATAAATATCACTTTACTTAGGTAATACCCGCATTGCGTCCCACTTCTTTGAGAAAGTCTAACTCCTCATTTTCTCAATCATGTTTTCCGCTAAGTGCGTCTTTATTGATCGCAATGCAATCTTCCATAGGATTGGTTTGCAGCGTGAGTATCTGAATGAGCTTTAGGTATATGATGACGTGATGAAGAGTTTAAGAGCCAATGGCCTCGAGAAGTTCGTGAGTCTGCGCCCACACAAATTTCAGAAGGATGTCTTGAGATCTTTTGCCTACTCTAGCCGCCTCTCAGGAGAGAATGAGATCTATGGTGTCGTGGATGGACAACTGGGTTGCTGGTCTCCTGATTCCTTTGTAGAGGACTTTGGGCTTCCTTGAGGTCGCATAAAGTTTCAGAACTGCTTTCAAGGCGTGACAGAGCCTGAATGGTCTGCTTGGAACAGATAGAGAGAGGATGATGTTGATGCTATCTTCCACCCAACCGCCTCAGCATACTGGTTGAAACGTTGGTATAGAGTGGTTTACGACATCATCAATCACATGATTGTCAGCAACCCTTTGTTGGATCTGGATCTTTCTCCTGATGTTTGGACGGGAATGATGGCTTTTGTGGGTGAGAAGGAAGTCGACTGGGCAGCTTTCGTCTTCAGACAGGTGCGAGAGTCATTGGAACTTTACCCAGATGTTCCAATTCCTTATGGGATGCAACTAAGCTGGCTCCTAGAGCAAAAGTTTCCATCCCTTGCGCAGGGCCCAACTAACATCAGGGATTCTGACTTCCATCCCCCGAGACCTCGTCCTTTTCAATAAATAGAATAGTCACTTTTTTAATTTGTAAATCATAGACCTTTTGTAATACTCCTCGAGTTTTTGAAATGAGAAAGCTTTATCCTTTTCAATTTTTTAGATTCAGAAAATGACAAAGTAGTTTCCACAACTGTGCTCTGTATGCACTTGAATGACTCTTACTTTCGAGATTTCAGAATCTGAACTTCCTTCTTTAGTGATGAGGTGTGTAGCTTTGACACTGCAATCGTACGTATAGAGACTAATTTCATGCTTAGTGTACTTTGTAGCTTTCTGTAGACCTTGTCCTCGCGTTTATTCTGAAATGATGACATGCAGAGCCTTTAATTCTAATCACTTATCCGTGAGCAGAAATCTTCAATAAATTCTCTTCTCATGGATTGAGATTCGTCACTTCATATTTGTTCATGTTTCTCTGATTTCCCTTGAGGATGGATCCACCGTCTGAGATGGTGCAAGGCATTTCGAGCATCTCTATACACCGTAATAAGATCCTAGACATCGGTGGATTCTGGCGACTGAACTGGGGTACTCCCGCCATTTTCAAGGAGGTGTTTGAGAAGTTGGAGACAAACCATCTTCAGTCCTTTGTAGGTAAAGATCCTTGTTCCTTTCATAGAAACTTGTTAAAGGTGCTCGCCTACAATTCCACAGTAACAGAGAATGAGATTTACTTCAATCTCAATGATGTGGGGTTCCTTTTCACTGTTAATTCCCTTGCTGCTGAATTTGGACTTAAGCAGGGCGGCATCCCTGTTCAAGACTATCTTCAAAATGTCGTGGGTTTTGAGTGGTCAGCATGGCAACGGTGGAGAGTAGAGGAGGTTAAGTTCCACCCTTTTGTATCCAGTAATTTTCTCAAATCGCGTTATAAGGCAACTTTTGACATTTTCAACCAAATGATAGTCTGCCATCCTACTAAGACTACTCATTTCTCACCGTTGGTGTGGAAATCTATGATGGCATTTGAAGATCAGGCTTACGTAGATTGGGCTGCATTCATCTTCAACCGCCTGATAACAGCCTTTCAGAGGCGTCCTGAGATACCCATTCCATATGGTATGCAACTGGGTTGGCTCATCGAGAAGAAGTTTCCAGATCTTGAGGAAGATGGGACAAGGCTAATTTCCACTGACTTCTATCCTTTGAAGTTTGCTTCCTATTACTTTTCATAGATGCAGACTTCATGTAACATGCATTGGCTGTGTATCGATGATTTGTAGTCCTGTATCCATCTTCAATGAATGAAAGAATTCTAACTTCTTTTATCTTCAGCAAACTACAAGCATTTAACAAACTGTAATTAACTTAATCATTAAATCAACCAAGTAAACTTTACAGTTGTTAAACCAGATACTTATCGTCTCCTTCTCTTGAGACTTCATCGAACTATAGAAGACCTAGTTTGATGCATAGCTCTTTGAAGCGAGCCTCAGGTACTGGTTTGGTGAATATATCCGCTAACTGATCTTCAGTCCTAATGTATTTCACCGAGACATCTTCTTTCTCCACATGATCTCGGATGAAATGGTGATGAATATCAATGTGCTTCATCCTGGAGTATAGAACTGGATTCTTCGAAATAGAAACTGCACTGTTGCTATCACAGTAGATAGGAACGCACCCTGTATCTATTCCATAATCCATAATTTGTTGCTTTATCCACAACACTTAAGCACAACAGCTGGCTGATTTTACGTATTCTGCCTCTGTGGTTGAAGTAGCCACTGAATGTTGTTTCTTGTCGAACCAACTAATCAGTTTATGTCCTAAAAACTGACATGTTCCACTTGTGCTCTTTCTGTCGATTCTGCAGCCTCCAAAATCTAAATCAGAGAATCCATTCAATGTGATTCCATCAGCTTTGGGATACCAAATCCCCAAAGACTCTGTACTCTTGAGGTATCTGACAACTCTCTTTGTCGCTTCCATGTGAGACTTATTTGGATTCTCCTGAAACCTTGCACATACTCCCACGGCATAAGATATGTCTGGTCGGCTGGCAGTCAGATATAGTAAGGATCCAATAATTCCTCTTTAAGTTGTCGGATTGACAGGTTCTCCTTCTTCATCGAGAGTGATCTGAGAATTGGTGCTCATAGGGATCCTTAGTGATTTTGTCTTTTCTGGACAAAATTTGTTGATCAGGTCTTGAGTATATTTCTTCTAACTTATGAATATCCCTTCGTCAGACTGATCAACATGCAAACCAAGAAAGTTGTCATCTTGCCCATCATGCTCATCTGAAACTTGTTTTGCATAAGCTGGGCAAACTTCTCACATAGCTTGGTATTCTTGCTTCCGAAAATATTGTCGTCTACATAGATCTGAACAAGTAGGATGTCCTCTCCATCCTTTATCTTGAAAATTGTTCGATCTATGACACCTTTCTCAAATCCACTTTTAAGCAGAAACTTTGAGAGAGTTTCATACCATGCTCGAGGTGCTTGATTTAATCCATATAAAGCCTTTCTTAGCTTGTAGACTTGATCTCCTTGCTCGAAGCCTGGGGGCTGTTCTACATAGACCTCCTCCTTTAATTCTCCATTGAGAAAGGCACTTTTCATATCCATCTGAAGAACTGTGAAGTTGTGATAGGCTGCGTACGCTAGGAATAGTTGAATTGCTTCCAATCTGGCTACTGGGGCAAATGTCTCGTCGAAGTCTATCCTTTCACATTGAGCATAGCCTTTTGCAACCAATCTTGCCTTATTTCGAACAATGGTACCGGTCTCATCTCTTTTATTCTTAAAGACCCACTTGGTACCAATCAAAGACTGATGTGTGGGTTGATCCACAAGATACCACACATTTTTGCCAGCGAACTCATTTGTTCCTCTAGCATCGCATTTATCCAGACTCTAGATTGAAGAGCTTCTGTGATCTTCACTGGTTCGGTCTGAGATAAGAAGCAAGACATCAATGCTGTCCCATGTCTGGTTCGAACAGGATTTCCAATATCATCAAGGATAGCTTCCGTAGGATGATCTCTTAACCAGCTTGGCTTCTTTACTAGTACGACTTAGTACGGGTGACTGGATCTTCAGAAACTGTAGGATATTTCGTTTGAGATGGTTCAACATTGGATTTTGGATCAGTTTCCTCTTTTTCTTCATAGGTTCCTACATCTCCTCATTCTGAACCTGCTTCCTGGTCTGCTTCTGAAATTTGAACTGCAGCTGGCTCCCCGGTGCTTGATTCTTTGATGTCTTCAAGGTTGATTTCCTTGGGACCAGTTTGCTCTCCTTTCAGAACAACATTCTGTACTTCAGGGGGCTTTATTTCACATGATTCTTCTATGTATGTGTTCCTTAAGGCCTCAACGATGGCATTTGCATCATCGGCCCTCTCGACTGTTTGGAGTTCAGTCGAGGTCACCGGAGTCTCAGAGATATCACTCATAGATCTAGTTGGAAGAACCTTCTGATTATGATCAAGATCACTTTTAGATTCCTCATTGACATCATTGATCTCATGATTTCCAAGACTTAGTTCTTGGAGTGTCCTGCGCACTAGAGTAGCTTCATCAAACACAACATGACATGTTATCTCCACAAGCTGGGTTGTCTTGTTGAATACCCTATATCCTGATGGGTTTTGTATACTGAAAGCATTTATTATAATGATTATACAACAGTTTATTTCTCCTATACAATCTTACATGTATATAACAATGGTATCCTCTTGTCTCACCGATAGGAATGATCATACGGCGTGTTGTAGATCGCAGAAGACAGTATGATCACTTGACCTAGTGAGACATAAACCCAATCACAACCGAGACAGCGTATGAGGATACGTCTGTCCGGATGGCTGCGACATTGTCAGAATAAGTAATATATCTTGGTTACTTGACATGCTGGTAAGCAGGGTTGGCGTATTGATGGACCGCAGTGAGATGTATTCGTCTGTCTAACATCAGCGAATACAAGATCTCGTTATTGATTGAGTCCAAACCCTAACGAAGGTTCAGGGGTTTGCACGGGTTGACTGTTGCTTTGACTTGCCATGGTGGAGAGCTTGAGTAACGTGCTCGTATATCTGCATCTTGGGTAACAGCAGTTCGTGTAGTACCGCCTGAGACTGGGCTTAGGTAACCATATCCAAGTAATAGGATGGGGACATTCCCTGAGGAGCTCAATAATGTTCGTCGTGCCAAAGTCCTGCAGGCTGATTAAGTTCAGGCACAAGTGATAAGGATTGAGTGGTACTACTCAGGAATTATAAGATAATAATTAATTGTAGTTAGAGCTTGTCAGAGGCTCCGATTAATTAATAAATGTCTGGTAACCTTAAAGATGGGGATTCTCAATTAATGCAGCCCGTTCTCATAACGTGGTAATAAAGGAGTAGATCAGTATTAATTCTGTAGTGAAAAGAATTAATATTAATTAATTAATTGTGTCCTGGTTGTGGACATGGAATTAATTGATTTATAGGCCCACTTTATTATTTGCATTAGGTCACAGGTCTGGCCCAAGTAATATATGTTGAATGGAGCCCAGTAGCCCATTAGGGATAAAACCCTAGGTCTATAAATAGGCCCTTCTCTCTCTGAAACCCTAGCCACCTTCATAACATTCAAATCAGTTGAAACCCTAGGGAGAGAGAGAGTTGGGCGGCGCCAACTATAGAGGGAGGAGAAGAGTTTTTCACCTCTGGCCTACATCACAGATCTGTGGAATCCTCACCAGTAGCAGATCTTAACAGCATTGGGATACAGATCTGAAGATCTAATCTGGAGAACATATTCTTTCTTTTCTCTTTTGATTTTCGATTTAATTTAGAAATTAGATTTCTAATTTCTATTTCCGCAGATTAAATCGAATCGCGTGGTTGAATTAAAGTTGGATATTCAAACGCGAAAGATCGGATCAGACTCTACGGAATTACGGTAATCTCTCAATCCACAATTCGAATTAAATTCATAGGAGCATGCTAGGATTTTATTGTGAATTTTAATTGTGTGCAATATCCATAAATCGATCCGGTTCAGTTGGATTTTGTGATTCGGTTCACTAGAAATCCCTACATATCCCTTATATGAAGGATGTCCATATCCAAAGAACACTCCTTCATCAGCCCTAGGGCTAAAGGTATTCAACTTAAACTTCCCATTATTGTGAATATAACATGGAGAGCCAAAATCACGAAGATGAGCTATAGAGGGCTTACGACCATTGTAGATCTCGTAGGGAGTCTTGTGATGCTGCGTGTTGAATGCACTTCTATTTTGTGTATAGCAGGCTGTCATCAAGGCTTCTCCCCAGACTTCCTTCCCAATATCAGTTTCGGCCATCATGGTTCTTACTGCTTCTTCGAGAGTATTGTTCCTTCGCTCTGCGAGTCCATTCTGTTGAGGAGTTCTTGGTGCAGACTTCTCATGACCAATCTCTATCTCCGTGCAGAAGTCCATTAGAGGTCCATTGCGGAATTCAGTTCCGTTGTCTGATCTAATCCTCTTTACTTTTAATCCTTTTTCATTCTGGAGACGATTGATCAGTTCTGGTAGATGGATTTTGACCTCATCCTTGGATTTGAGCAACACCACCCATGTATATCTTGAGTAGTCATCAACAACTACTAAAGTATATCTTCGTTTTCCAATTTTGGGTGGAGTGACTGGTCCAAACAAATCCATATGAAGCAGCTCTAGAATCTTCTTTGTGCTTGCAGTGACTGGTCTGATCTTGAAGGAGGCTTCGTTTGTTTCCCAAACTGACATGCTTTGCATACTCCTTTCTGAAACTTTTTCTCTGGCAGTCCTTCAACTAATTTATGCTTCGCCAGATGTCGGATTGAATTGAAGTTCAAATGGCTGAATCTCTTGTGCCACAGCCAGTTTAGACCTTCTGAGGAATTGATTGCTATGAGGCATGTTCCTTTTAATCCACTGGACCAATCTACATTGTACAGACCTCCTCTTCTGATTCCTTTGATTATTATCCGGCGTGTCTCTTTGTCTATTATCTGACATTCTGATTTTTCAAATCTGACAACGTAACCACTTTCACTCAGTTGACTTATACTGAGAGGTTGTGCTTCAGATTAGTGACCAAGGATACGTTCTGAATGATTATTCCATTGTGTTCCACGTATCCTATTCCAATCACTTGACCCGTGGCCTTGTTTTTGAAGCTGACTAATGCTCCTTCATATCTTTCCAGGTCCTTGATCAAACTTCTATCTCCTGTCATGTGACCTGAATAGCCGCTGTCTACTAATATCCAGGTATTTGATTTCTTTAGTGGACTGATACGTGCGTTAAATGACCCATATTTTGATGTGTGCGCATGCTTGTTTGTGGCTATTTTACTCCCGTATCATATGTTTTTGTCGTATTTTGGTTGTGTTTTCGTGTTTTGTGTGTTTGATTTGTGTAGGATAGGTTTTGGGCATAAACGAGCATTTTTGGTGGAGTTTTGGAGGAAAATCGCACGTGTTTGGAGTTTGGAGGCGTCGACCGGCCGAGCGGAGCAGGACCGGCCGAGCGAGGCAGACAGAGGGCTCGATCGGCCGAGCCAGGCCACAGACAGAGGGCTCGACCGGACGAGCCATGTCCGATCGGCCGAGCCAGGCCACAGAAAGGTGGCTCGGTCTAGCCACTTCGACCGGACGAGCCTGGCCAGTTTTCTTCAGAATTTTGGCGGTTACCAGCTTCGACCGGGCGAGCCAAACTTCGACCGGGCGATCCGAGGCCCTGTTTGCTTGTCTATAAAAGGGGGGAATTCAATTATGTTAAGAACTTTTGGTCAGATTCTAAATAATCGTTCCTAGAATTCTCTCTATATCCTTCCTCAACCACATCCATCCACATTCAAGGGTGATCTAGGCCATATTCCTCAAAATTTGGTGAAGATCAAGGAAGATCAAGAGGTAGATTGAGTCCAAGGAAAGCAATTGAGGAAGATCCACACTAGACCTATCAATTTTGTAATGGATTCTATTACTTTCTCTATTGTAGTGTACGGAATTGAAGGTATGAAGAACTAATTTCTATTGTGAATGTTGATTGAATGGATAATGTGTTGAGATGAGATTGGTTGATGATTGTTTACTTTCCTTTGAGAGCTTGAATTGCACTAGATCTTGTTCTTTATCTCTTAGGTGTAGGTAATAGCCAACCTAGGGGGTATTTGACGTGAACGTTCCAGCCAACACACGGGCGGAATCGTCGTGAATAGTGTAGATTCATACGATTTTAGTTCCAATCCATGTGCGGTGCTAGGTCGTAGGGCAATAATTGACGATCTATTTGGAGTGGTCTAGGGCTTAATAATGTGACTGTTTGCAAGTCTTAGTATCATCAACCGTTAGCTCGCCGTGACAAGGGGTTAACGAGTGTATGGTCGATTGCTCAATCTCTTAGGAATTAAAATTGTTTTACAACACGATTCGATTGAATTTGCACACATTTGATGTTCATTCAACATTCACTCTTATCTCATTGTTATACTTGGTACTTTTTCTACCCACCTTGGTGAAATTGATTGTTGTTAAGTCATTAGTTTGATAATTGATTAATGATTTTTGATGTGTTGTTATTGCTTAGGATAGATTACTATTTTTCCTAGTTGGTAGAAATCATTCAACGACTTATTTTTTGCCTAGTTATAAGACTTTGCCATAGTATCTCGGTATTCTAGCGGGCGAAGGGAAGAAGGACCTGGATTTAACAAATTTTATTCTTGTGTAGCTAGGGGTTTAATTTTGATTGAACTTTTAGCCGCATCAAATTTTGGCGCCGTTGCTGGGGACTTCATTTAATAGGTTGCTAGATATTGGGGGAAAAGTAAAGCTTGTAGGCTAAGTGTTTGTTTTATTGCTTGTGTGAACTTTTTGTTTTTAGCTTGTTGATTGATAGTTGTTTTTCCTTTGTTTGATCAAGTTTTTTGGTTTGGTAATTGGTTTCTTTTGTGGAGTTGTAGGTTGTTTATGATCACGAGGTCCAAGGCTCGTAAGCTCTTGGAGAGGAAATTACAACAAGGGCAAGGAAGTATCGAGATTGATTTGGAAATGGCTAACCCGGGAGAAGATACGCTTAGGATTGGAGAGTTAGAAAGACAGATTGAATTGATGAAAGCTTTACTAAATGAGAGGAATGGTCCTCGTAGACCACTTCAAAACCTTTTCCGACCTCAAGGGGAGCCGATGACTGGAGGTTTCCGGTTAGGAGTAAATGCCACGCAATTCGAGATAAAGCCACAGTTGGTCCAAATGATACAGAATAATCAGTTTGGGGGACATGCAACCGAGGATCCGAATGTCCATATATCTCGATTTTTGGAAATCACGGATACCATAAAGATCAACCAAGTGCCCCAAGACCAAATACGGCTGCGGTTATTCTCATTCTCGTTGAGAGACTCGGCGAGGCATTGGTTCGAAGGTTTAGACAAGTCAAATATTGCCACTTAGGAAGAATTAAGAGAGAAGTTCCTATTCAAGTTTTTTCCACCAAGTTTGACTTTGAAAAGAAGGGCGGATATCACATCGTTTGGGCAAAGGTACGATGATCCTCTCTATGAAGCTTGGGATCGGTTCCGAGATCTTCTACGCAAGTGTCCTTGACATGGTCTTTCTAAGAGTCAACAAATATGCCAATTCTATGGTGGATTGAATTATGATACAAAAGTCATGATGGATGCTTCTTTGGGAGGTGCATTCCTAGATCAAGAAGAGGAAGACGCTTGGAAGACAATTGAGAAGAAGGCCAAAAATAGTTTCCAATGGCCAAGGGAACGGAAAGATTATAGACTGGTGAAGTCGGTAAATGATGCTTATGAGAAGGAGGACTTCAAAGAACAAATAGCTGCCATGCAAAGGAAGCTTGACAAATTATCTACTTCGGGAGGTGGAAAAGAGGATATGATGGTACTTAAGCATGAGAATGCTTATCCGGAGAATGTGAATTTCGTCAATCAAAGGATGGGGTACAACAATCGACCTCAATACAATCCTCAAGGAAACATGTGCTATCATCCATCCAACCGATTCCACCCAAATTTCTCTTATGCAAATCCGAACAATGCTCTCAATCCTCAAATGCAATTGGAAGGAGGAGGGAGTAGTAGCCAAGGAGGATATGTTGGGGGAGGTAGTAGATATGTGAATCAAGAGATGAGGAGGAACCCAAATGAAGAGATTGATAAGCGCTTTGAGAAGTATTATGAGATGTTCGCGGAGATCCAGCTGCAAATTTCCTCAATTGCTAAACAATTAAGTGGCAAACATCAAGCTGGGAAATTTCCAAGCGATACGGAAATTGTACAAAAGAAAAGTTGCAATATGATTGATGGTGGAGATAGGATGAATGAGAAATTGGAGGTCATGACTCCAAAAGTGGAAAGTGTGGAGATCAAAGAAGAAGGGAGTATAGTGAAGGAAGATGGAAAGGAGTTGGAAGTAGAAAATGTGGAAGAAAAGAAAGAAGAACAACTTGAAAATGTGCATTTCTTTGATTATGTGAAGAAAGGAGATATAGAGATGCCACTTCCGGAAGAGATTGAACGTGTACCCATGTTGGATGAACTCGTTGGAGTTGAGGTAGTTTAGGATGGTGAACTAAATGAACCGGGAAGTAATGAATGTGAAGAGAAGCGCATAGCTAGCAAGAAGGAGGATCCTGGCGGTTTTGTCATTGGTTGCAAAATTGGAGATGTGAAAGTTGAAAAAGCTTTGTGTGACTCCGGTGCTAGTGTGAATATAATGTCGTGGGACTTCTACAAGGAGTTGGAGGTTGGACATCTTAAACCTACAAATCAAGTCTTGCAATTGGCAAATCAAGCTCTCTTCTGTCCACGTGGAGTAGTTGAAGACGTGCATGTGGGGGTTTTGACATTCACATTTCCCGGAGATTTTCTCGTGGTTGACATGAAGAACAAAGGTGGCATTCAATTGATTTTTGAAAGGCCTTTCTTGCATACAGCCGATGCACTCTTTGACATGAAAAAAGGGGAGCTCACTTTTCGTTGTGGGGGAAAAGAAGTTGTATTTGCCTTACCTCAAAAGAGTTTGCATGAAATTGAAGAAGAGAGAGTTGACAGGAAAAAGAGGTTGAAGGATGTGCTCGACCCCGGATTAGATTGCATGGGGGGCAACATCGAATAAAAGGATGATCCGGGGGACTTAGATGAATTTGAACAAATTCGGAAGAAGAAGGCTCGAGTGGAGATGGATCCACCTCGAAGTGCAAGAAGAAAGTTGTTTTTCCCGGAGGATCACGTGGTGATGAGTTGAGGTATGAGTTCGGGATCTGCCCCGTTTGATCATGATTGACATGAGTTATGGTCGTCGAGTTTTTAACGTTAAAAAAGCGCTTGTTGGGAGGCAACGCAGTGTTTAAATTTTGTTATTTTCATATTTTTTTTAAATAATAGTGTGTTATTGGTTTTTGTTGAATAACATGGTGTTTTTTTATGAAGGATTCTTAATTGTTTGTGGATTTACAAGTTTGATTGGCATTGTGATTGAAGAATAGAGAGGATGGAAGGCAACATGATAGGGAAAATACAGGAAAAAGGGCGAAAGGTGGTGATAGCAGGGGCAGCTCGGCCGAGCTGGGTCAAAGGCCGTGGACTGAGGCCTCGCTCGATCGAGCGAGGCAGGCTCGACCAATCCCAGACGTGCCAAAAGCCCCTTGTGTGGACAGATTTCTCGACCGGCCGAGCCATCTGGTGCTCGGCCGAGCCGCGCACAGATTTAAAATTGGCTCGCTCCCATTGTGCCCATTTTTCATAGCATTTGAAATTTCTTTCCAAAAAAAATTTTCTTTAACTCATTACCATCTCGGTGTGTGTAGCTCTACTCTTTTGAAGTGACATGGCTAACAATCATGGACGTGGATTCTCTTCTTCTATTTGCAGGCCCGAGGGATTTGATGATGATGAATATGCAAGATTCATTACATTGACTCAAAGGCAAGTGATTGGAACGACTTATCTCTTCCCGGAAACTTTGGAAGCACTGGATTTGAAGAAGGATGTGTGGAAGTTGCTCACTCGCATAGGATGGAAGAAATTACTTCATGGGAGATGGTCGTCGTTCGTGCGGGTGACGAGGGAATTCTTGGCTTCTGTGCAAGTCATACGGAGTGCAAAATGGTGCTCCGGTTCTGGTAAAGTTTAAATTTGCTGGTCAAGAGTTTTCCTTGAGTAGACAAGATATTGATAAGATATTTGGGTGTTCAATGGAATCGGTGTGTGCATTTGATGAGCTTAATCCTCTTGAGTTGTGGAATTCGATTTCTGGAGTTTGTATTTTGGGTAATTTCGTTGTGCAATCTTGTTGGTCTTTCATGATTAAGAATCCTATCATTCGGTATCTCCACCTTATGTTAGAGGGCTGGTCTTGTGGTTTTTATGGATCTGGTGCGGTTGGTATGTCTGATCTCCAATTTCTGTTTGCGTTACTGTATGGGAGGCCCTTTTCTATTGGAGGATGGTTGATGGAAAACTGGAGCAAGACAATTGGTGCTGATAATTTGGTTATTTGTGGTGGTGGATTATTATTTCCTATTTTTAAGGCTTGTGGTTTTGATATGTCGGGAGTATTCGCTTCCGGGTTGAGCCTTACCACTACAGTTCTTGTTACTAAAGCTTTTCTGGTTCCTAAAAAATCGGGTGTTTGTTATTTCTGTAAGTTTGGAGATTTTGGGATTGAATTGCCTAACCGTGCTTTAACTGAGATTGATGATTCTGAGGATAGGTCTAATTGGTTGATGAGTACGGAAGCTCATCTGGATATGACACGATTGGTAATGTCTAGATGTGAGGAGGTGCTTCCCAGACCCTGCCGCTACTGTTGCTGTGATCAGCCACCGCAGGACCCAGCTGACTAAAGGAAGTGCGAGTGCACCGGGTACCTTTTTACAAACTTAGTCTCACTGGACTAAGTTTGGGAGGAGTGGTCGGTATCCGGTGCCCTCTTTTGGTTCACTCCTTTATCTCTATCTCTTTATCTTTACTATGCTTTCTAGTGTTAGTTTAGTTTAGTATTGAACAATGAATTTGGATCTTCGATTAGGTTGTATAATGATATTGATTTACCTTTACTTTGATTATGGATGTTGGATGTTGGATTTGGATTCGGATGATGATTTTTATGGTAATATGATGTGTTGATGGAATATTTTGGCAAGCTTGCATGTGGTTAATCCTTTCTATTTGGTTTTGGTATGTGGATGTGTTATGGTTTGGTATGAATGGTGGAACTAGTGGATATTGATTTATCATTGTTGATATTTGGTTAGTGGAAGATGGTGGAAATGAGAACTTAATTGGTTTGTTTATGCTCAATTGTTTGGTGGTGTGTGTGTTGTTTTGTAGTAGGTGCCAATAAGGAATGGAGAGCGGTGATCGTGCCTATTGATGGGTAACGTTTTCTATCGTTTTTCCTACCATTTAGTTTCATTACATTTGTTTTATGGCATGTAAATTGTGTTTAGGATGTTGTGTGCTTGTGTGTGTGTGATGAACCCGAACTAGACTTGAGATTTAATCATGATTTACTTAGTGGAGTTTGATGTCTACCTCAACTTATGATAGGGCGGAATCTAGTTTTCAAAGCATGATTTAAGTTTAACTTTTGAATTGCTGAGTTTTGTATGTAGTTAATGCATAGGACTTGACAAAAAAGCTGTGAGGTTTGAGCCATGATATTGTCATATCTATATTGTTTGTGAGTGGCAAGATTGAGAGTACGAGATCTAGAACTTGCATCCGTTCTCTATCTATTAGCATGAGTGTGTAACTAGAAAATGATCTTAGGCCATCGATTCTTAGTCCTACCTTTCACACCGGGAGTATAAGGTGGTTGTTGTCATAATTTTGCCTTTCATATCTTTGACCCCCGTGATTGAGCTTTATTTGTGAATTTTTCTTGATATAAATAGGACCATATTTGGGGGGAAAGAGTGTATGAGGGTGAATACGGTAATGAGAGTTGGGTTGGGAATGGATTGAATGTGTATTGATGGGAAATGTTGAGACATGAAAGATATGAAATAAGGGATTGTTGTTGATCCTAGAAAAATGAGCACCTACAAAATTTTGGTGCAAGTGTTTGGAAAGAGAGGCACCGACAAAATGAAAGGATGATGGTGCATTTGAAAAATGATGAAAAAAGAAAAGAAAAAAGAAAAGAGAAAAGAGAAAAACAAAGAAGAGAAAGAAAAGGAAAGAAAAGGAAAAAAAAGTGTGTTGTGAAATGAAAAGCCTTGGGGGTTTGTAGTGGTTCGAAATGAACAAGTTTGGGGGTTTTGGGAAATTGAGAAGTTTAGTCTCTTTGGCCCAAAACCACCCACCTTCTAGTTAGCCACGTTACAACCCGTGAAAAGACCTTTTTGATTCTAGAAACTAACTCGTTGTAGTATAGTGGTGAGAATGGATGCAAGTCTATGGAAATCAAGCTCGATATCTTGTGATTGTGTGAAATCTCATCATCCCTAAACACGTGAGGGAGTGCTTTCGTTTCTTGTGTCCAATTTTGATAAGTGGTTCATGTCCTTAGCATTAACCTCGTTACAAAGTTAGGAGATAATCTCGTTTTACTTGAACATGCTAAGATAACTTTGATGAGCTATGAGGTATTGCATGAGGTAGATTAATAACTTTACTTGTTTTGATTGAGGACAATCAAAGGTTTAAGTTTGGGGGATTATGATACGTGCGTAAAATGACCCATATTTCGATGTGTGCGCATGCTTGTTTGTGGCTATTTTACTCCTGTATCATATATTTTTGTCGTATTTTGGTTGTGTTTTCGTGTTTTGTGTGTTTGATTTGTGTAGGATAGGTTTTGGGCATAAACGAGCATTTTTGGTGGAGTTTTGGAGGAAAATCGCACGTGTTTGGAGTTTTGAGGCGTCGACCGGCCGAGCGGAGCAGGACCGGCCAAGCGAGGCAGACAGAGGGCTCGACCGGTCGAGCCAGGCCACAGACAGAGGGCTCGACCAGACGAGCCATGTTCGATCGGCCGAGCCAGGCCACAGAAAGGTGGCTCGGTCGAGCCACTTCGACCGGGCGAGCCTGGCTGGTTTTCTTCAGAATTTTGGCGGTTACCAGCTTCGACCGGGCGAGCCATACTTCGACCGGGCGATCCGAGGCCCTGTTTGCTTGTCTATAAAAGGGGGGAATTCACTTATGTTAAGAACTTTTGGTCAGATTCTAAATAACCGTTCCTAGAATTCTCTCTATATCCTTCCTCAACCACTTCAATCTACATTCAAGGGTGATCTAGGCCACATTCCTCCAAATTTGGTGAAGATCAAGGAAGATCAAGAGGTAGATTGAGTCCAAGGAAAGCAATTGAGGAAGATCCACACTAGACCTATCAATTTTGTAATGGATTCTATTACTTTCTCTATTGTATTGTACGGAATTGAAGGTATGAAGAACTAATTTCTATTGTGAATGTTGATTGAATGGATAATATGTTGAGATGAGATTGGTTGATGATTGTTTACTTTCCTTTGAGAGCTTGAATTGCACTAGATCTTGTTCTTTATCTCTTAGGTGTAGGTAATGGCCAACCTAGGGGGTATTTGACGTGAACGTTCCAGCCAACACGCGGGCGGAATCGTCGTGAATAGTGTAGATTCATACGATTTTAGTTCCAATCCATGTGCGGTGCTAGGTCGTAGGGCAATAATTGACGATCTATTTGGAGTGGTCTAGGGCTTAATAACGTGACTGTTTGCAAGTCTTAGTATCATCAACCGTTAGGTCGTCGTGACAAGGGGTTAACGAGTGTAGGGTCGATTGCTCAATCTCTTAGGAATTAAAATTGGTTTACAACACGATTTGATTGAATTTGCACACATTTGATGTTCATTCAACATTCACTCTTATCTCATTGTTATACTTGGTACTTTTTCTACCCACCTTGGTGAAATTGATTGTTGTTAAGTCTTTAGTTTGATAATTGATTAATGATTTTTGATGTGTTGTTATTGCTTAGGATAGATTACTATTTTGCCTAGTTGGTAGAAATCATTCAACGACTTATTTTTTGCCTAGTTATAAGACTTTGCCATAGTATCTCGGTATTCTAGCGGGCGAAGGGAAGAAGGACCTGGATTTGACAAATTTTATTCTTGTGTAGCTAGAGGTTTAATTTTGATTGAACTTTTAGCCGCATCACGGACTCGTACCCTGCAACACAAAAGAGATTATTTAGGTCCCCGTATCCTTTTGGGTCCTGCAAGGTTAGTTGTGTGAATCCAACCTTTTGGTATCCACACTTGCTTTACTCTCACAGTGTGTGTAGCTAAATCACCCCTCTGATTATGAATAATGTTTCTTCTAAATAGATGTGTGCTGTGTGAATGCATGCTGTCTAAGGGTGTGATCTGTGAGTTTTTCATGATGTGATTGTTTTGAAAGGAGTTTCGAAAAACTTTTCTCAGGTGTGTAGCCATCACAATCTTTTGAGTGTAAAATTGTCTAGACTCTGGCCTTGAATAGATGTTCCCCCTATTCGGATGGTAAGTATGATGAACATCAGCTCTATCATAGCTTCTCGGATTAGTTTCCGATTGTCGAACTGACTTCCCTGCAACATATGTGCATTGCTCAGTCGTTTTTGTTAATAAAACTGGATTCCTTGCATAGGAAACATTTTGCTTATCCAGTTTCGAGGAAGGATCAGTTTTTCTCTTGACAGTTTGCTTACCCAGTTTTTTAATTGTATTAGCATTCTGCTGAGTTACCAGTCCAGTTCTTGACCAGGGTTTGGTCTTAACATTCTAATTAACTGGCCTCTTGGAAATTTCCTTTCCTTTTTCCAACACAGTACCTGAACTGAGTCTTGCTTTGACAAAGCCTAGATGAGTATCCTCAGTTCCTAAGGTGGAATTATGATTGTTCAAGGCTTTCTCTTTATGACATTCCCTAAATCCAAGTCCAAATTTATTGGACGGGGAACTCTAAACACTTAGAATTTCACTCAGAGTTTTCGAACTTCTTTTAAAAGAACAGTTACTTTCAGCATGTTCGAGTTTCTTTAAATAGTCACGTTCTTCTGTCACAATTTGGAAATCCTTAAACAATTTAACGTGTTCTATTCTTATATAATCTAATTCCTCGCTAAGCGACCTAGTTCTTTCTAATTCATTGGTCAAAACTAAAATTTCCGATTTTAATGAGGCATTTTCACTAATTAGTGTGTCCTTAATTTCATGAAATTTTTGAATTTCTTTAATGATTTTCTCAAGTGAGATATCCTCTGTACTTGATTGACATGCTTCAGAATTTGTATCAAAACATAAGGATACACTAGGTGAGGGCAGATTAGTTGTTACCAGGATTTTGCGGTTCGAGGCGCTTTCTTCTTCGTCGGTAACATCTCCATCTATGGTTGTCATGAAAGCAAGAAATGCTTACTCATCCTTCTCATCTTCAGACGTGTAGTATCCATCGTCATGGTCTGGTACGTCTGGTACTTGAGTTCTGGTGAGCATCGCTTGAGCGACAGCTTTGGATGCTCTCCTCTTCAACAGCTTCTTCAATCTATCTTTCTCCTCCTTAGAGACTTGAGGGCATTCATACTTCAAGTGATCGGGAGAGTTGCACTCGTAGCATGTACGTGGTTCTCTCTTGATAAACCTTTGCTCACTGGACTGAGTTTCCTTCTCTTTGCCTTTTGCTTTTTCGAGGAGTGCAGTCAGGTTCCTCAGTTGTTCCTCCAGTTTGGCAACTGACAGTTCAATTTATGTCTTCTGAACTGTGTTAGAGGCGTCCTTTGCTGGTGACTGATAGGCAGTTTTCTCGAAGTAAACTGGCCTTTTTGAGCGCCTTTGAAAATCTCTCTTCACAAAGAAGGCTGCATCACCATCAGCTGTTGAATTTGAAGTTCATGCAGCTTCATTTCTGTTCACCATCTGAATATCCCATTCATGGGCTTGAAGTTCGGCGAATAGTTCTTTGGTGGTCATTTTGGAGAGATCAATGGTCTTCAAACTAGTGGTTTTAACAAACCAATCCTCCTTTGGCAATCTCGACAGGATTTTGGCATTCATATCTGCCACCTTCTCTTCTCTTCCAAGATTTTTCATCTCGCTGACGATGGTGTTGAACATTTTTTCCATCGACTTGATTGACTCACCAGGTAGCATGTGTAAAGATTCATATTTTTTCACGTTAACCTGCTTCTTGTTGCGCTTCATTGCCTCTGTTTCCTTTGTGAGGTTGTTGATCCAATCCCGAAGTGCCTTGGCTGTGTCGTTCTCCACGGCTGCATCCAAGAGAGAATCCAGAGGGATTGTATAATCATTTCCTGCGCAATGTGATCGACTTGGTGGCGTTTCATGTCCTCATGTGTCCAGTCCTCCATAGGTTTATCTACCGTTTCGATGCCGCCTAGAGCATCTCCTCCGGCGAGAACGACTTTTGACATCTGGATTTTTAGAGGTCCCTTCGTTAGAACCTCAACCATCTCTGGATGTTGAGCTCTCAACTGAATGAGACATCTCTTCTTCCAAACTTCAAACTTCTCTGGATTGTACTTGGGAAGACTTGAGTAGTTCATCATTATGCTCTAAAGAGTATCTGCTCGCTAATCACACTTAAACAAACAATTAGAGTGTAAGGAAGTGCAGATCCGGTCTTAAGCGACTAACAATAGGACAATCTGGAAAGACCAACCTGCGCTGATACCACTTGTAGTCCCAGATCAGAGAGCATATAACGTGCAACGGAAGTATAATAATCTAAAATGTGCACTCTAACTTAAATAGTTCAACTATTTATTAGCACAGTTTTTAGTTGACAGTTAATTAATCCTATTCACGTTAGCCAGCAGGTTAATTTAACAGTTTTGCATTTATGTGCAGTTAACAGTTTGTGTACTTCAACACTTAAGATATAAGTGTTGAAGATTCCTAGTTATGCTAGAAAACTGTAAGGAGCGTAAGTAAATAAAACTGTAAATGACACAGGATATTTATAGTGGTTTGGAGCCTTAAGTCCTACGTCCACTCTTCGGATATCAGATCCGGCAATTCACTAAGTAATGAGAGTACACTCCTCACGATCTATAGCCAGTTGTTGTAGAGACCTCCGTCTGCAGCACAAAGGATGACTTGCCCAGGTACCTATAATTCACTCCTTCTTCAGTCCGTCGAAGGCTCTGCATCTTCTCTGTGGACCAGCTCGAAGTTGGACTGAGGAGAAACCTCCCTTTTCCTCATTCGGTAAGTTGGATGGTTAAGTTCTTCCCAGAACTTACTCAGGTTGGCAGTTGCCCGTGATAACCTACTCTCCCTTTGCAAGAGCAGGCTGCTATGTTCTTATTCGTAGAATAAGAACACCAATAAGGTAGATTAAATCAGCTGAACTAATCCTCGTGTTTCCAGAGTAACACGGTAATTCTCCAAAGATTCTATAAGCACTAAATGCTTTGTGTTCAATGAAAGAACCACAATATGAATGCCTTCTCTCTGAAGAATGATTAATGCTTTGAGCTCTAACTTCTGTGGAGAGGCTTGTATTTCGGAGAAATGAATGTGCGAGACAGTTAAGCGATTTAGCAAAGGAATTTGGCAAAAGGTTCTTCTATCTCTATAGTTCCTGCTATTTATAGATGGAGACCCAGAAAATAGCCGGTAGAGACATGGAGAAGAATGTCCAATCATCGTCCATTCTTCTATGCGCAAAGTCGCTTTCTCATCTGATATCTCTGCTGCGTCGACCTACTTTTTAGAGCAGCTTGTACTTGATGTGTCAGACATTCAAACAACGTTGTACACCAGTCGCAACTGAGTAGTATCTGTCTTTTCTTATTGACTTCCTCAACAGTCTTCTGCGACTGCTCGACCTTAGCCTCATACGCATTCTTGAGCGCGAAACTGTCTTGAATTGGTAACTGTGAGCGCCTCTCAACAGTTTTCTTTGAGTGTTCAGACATTGGCAGGAAGGAAACTGTCTGAGCAGTTTTTGTGACTTTGAATCTGCTCTGCTTGTCTTCGTCTTGTCTGTTCGACAGTTATCTCGTCAGAATGTTGTCTTCTTCAAAACTGTTCCACAGTTTTGATGATGTCCTTCTTCCTAGACTATTACAAATCGATTGTCCTATACAAGGATTACATGAGTTAATACTCTAGAATCTAGACTTTGGTATATTGTTTTAACACATCAAAGCATCAAATTAAGGTGGGATTACAACAGTAATACCTAACACATAGTAATGTAGGACCACAGTTGATCGGGAATTGGCAAAGGCTGAAGTAAACCTATATATGGGCTGAGGTTTGGCTTATTCTTGGCACACACTTCACATTGTCCAATTAATATTCTCATGTACTCCGTCATACAAGGCCAGAAGAAGAGTGATTTCAGCCTCATATAAGTAGCTTGGACCCCAGAATGTCCCCCCAACTGGAGTGGAGTGCAACTCATTGACAAGGTAATTTCTGCAACCTCCCTTCTCTCCTACTACCAATCTCCCCTTGTATCTGATTAAGTCACCATCTAATCAAAATAGTGGCAATGAATCATCTTGTTCCCTCTTCTTTGTCAAAATACCATCAATCTATCATTCATCCTCATAACTTTCCTTGATTAGTTGTATCCATTCAGGAATCAGTGTAGTCACTGCTAAATATTCATTATCAGGATTAACCACTCTGGATACGGAATTTGCTACCTTGTTTTCCACCCCTTTCTTATACTGTATCTCATAGTTAAGTCCTAATAGTTTGGAAATCCCTTTCTGCTAAATAGGGAAAACCACCCTCTGATCCAATAGGTGTTTCAGCGCTTCTTGATCTGTCTTGATAATGAATTTGTGCCCCATCAAATAATTCCTCCACCTCTGTACTGCCATTAGAACCTCTAGGAACTCCTTTTTATAAATGGATAACCCCTTATTCCTTACACTCAAAGCTTTACTCATGTAAGCAATAGGTCTACCCTTTTGCATCAAGACTGCTCCTACCCCATATCCACTTGTATCAGTTTCTAACACAAAAGGCTCTGTGAAATTTGGTAATGCTAGGACTGGGGTGGTACTCATAGCCTCTTTAAGCTGTAGGAATGCTTGGTCAACCCCTTCTCCCCAATGAAACTGCACTTTCTTCAAGAGATTTGTTAGTGGTTTGCTGATCTGGCCATAGTTTCTGACAAACTTCCTATAATATCCAGTAAGCCCCAGAAACCCTCTTAGCTCCCTTACATTACTAGGAACCCTCCAATTCACCATAGCTTCTATCTTGCTATGATCAGTTGTCACTCATTCTCTGGATATTATGTGTCTCAAGTATTCTATGTATGTCTGCCCAAAATGGCACATAGACTTCTTAGCAAATAAAGAGTTCTTTCTCAGCAACTCTAGAACATTAGTCAAGTGTTTTACATGTTCAGACCAAGCCTTGCACTATATTAGAATGTCAATAAAGAAAACCAAGACATACTCCTCAAGCACTCTTTAAACACCTGATTCATTAACGACTGGGACGTAGCAGGGGCATTGCACAACCCGAATGGCATAATATGGGTCTTGAAAGTAGTAAAGTGCCTATGCTCGGGCTGCATGAGTATTTGGAAGTACCCAGACCTCAAATCAATTATTGAAAAGTATCTAGATCCATTCAACTCATCCAACAACTCATCTACCACTGAAACAGGAAAATCATGCTTAATAGTAAGGTTATTTAGGTACCTATAGTCTACACACATCCTCCAGGTACCATCCTTCTTCTTAACTAGTAGGACAGGTGAGGAAAATGGGCTTTTACTTGGCTGAATTACCCCACTATCCAGTAGCTCTTGAACAATCCTCTCTACTTCATACTTTTGATCATGTGTCATTCTGTAAGGGTAATGGTGCTTAGGGCTGCTATCTGGCTTGAGCGGAATTTGATGCTCTACACCTCTGGCTGGAGGCAGCCCTTTAGGCTCTTTAAATACATCACTGTAAGAATTCAAAGCTGCTCTAGAGCAGGATTATCTTCATTGTACATCTTCTTCCCCGATGCTAAAAATAGTTCATCCACACCAATAGCATCTCCTGAGGTTAATAACTTGTGTAGTGACTGGTGTGTGATAAAACGGCATATAGCAGCAGAGGTAAGAGCTTGTAGTTTAACATTCCGACCCTCTATTTTAGCAGTGATAGTTATGCTCTCATAATTGAATATAACGGGACCATTAGCCTTGATCCAGTCACAACCCAAAATAATATCACACCCCACTGTCTGTAGTATTCTCAAAGTATGCACACACTTGTACCCCTGCATTATCTAGGTGAAGTTGTCAATCACACTTGAACTTAACATTGGTTCTCCATTTGCTACCTTAACCACTAGGGGTCTTGATGTCTCAAAAGGTAAACTCAGCTTCCTAGCTATCGCATCCCTTAAGAAACTAAGGTTGCTTCATTTGTCAATCAAGATGTTAAGAGTACTTTTTTCATAACTGCCTTCAAATCTCATGGTGACAACCCCATCTTTGGCATTCAGTGCGTTTAGTGACACATCTACTTCTTCTGCTGGTTCTTCATTGGTTTCTTCAACATCTGCAGTCAATTGGTAGCAAGATTCCTGTAACACCCCGCATTTTCCGTGCCGTCTTATCTACGCTAAATAATTATTTTAAAATGTGTATCGAAGAATTGAAGTGCGATTAATATTTATCGGCCAAATTATTAAAACTATGTTTAGTCACCTTATTATTATAGCATGGGCTAGATAAATTAATTTAAGCCCAAGTATTAAATTATGAGAAAAAATGGGCTAAAGAATTTATTTATATAATTATCCTCTCATATATGTTGACCCAATTAGAATAAATAAATAGGAGCCCAACTAGAGATGCAAGAGAGTGGCCCAATAGAAGAAATATATTGTGACCCATTTACCTTAGTCTATTTAAATAATTTCATGAGGATTATTCAAGGTCCGAATTCATAATTTAAATCGACATAGCATAATTTTTCGAGAATAATTCCGAGGAAAATTCCAGAATTTATTTCCTTAATTTTCCCTATTTATTTCGGCCACCTCTACAAATAATAGGAGGAATATTACATATTTAATTTCCATCTAGATATTGATTTGTGTATATATTCGAGCCTCATTTCCGAAGCAAATTTTCGAAAATTATTTCTTATTTCTCCCCTAGAATTTTCGAACCCATTAATTAGAATAGGGGAATTATGTAAATTCCAACCTTATGATATATTAGGGGGAATTATGCAAGTATTTAAAATATCTAGTGTTGTGAGTGTGTGTGGCCTAATTACTAAAGTAGGCCTTCAAGAAGAAAATATAAGCCTAGTCCCTAAATTGATTAAGGGCAATTTAGTCATAGAGGAAAGTTGGGAGACACAATGATTAATTCTCTCTCATGCTTGCAAGCAACACCATTTTCACACTCCAACCTCACCCCCTCCCCTCTCTTGATCGACAACCCCTTCCCCTCCCTCACTTCATCTTCTTCAACACACTAACTCCATTGATGAACCTCCATTAAAACTTTAACAATGGCAGCCACACTTCTACACACATAAACCATCTCATACCACCTCAAATCACTACCATATTTCACCAAACTCACCCCCACACCTTCCTCTACCCATTGAACCAAGTAGATTCCCTAGATTTCAAGCTCCCAAATTCAACCAAGGCTGAACAATGAAGATCCACGGAGCTATGTGGTAGATCTAGAGGCTTGCAAGGGGTAGGAAGCAAGAAGAGAGCGAATAGGAGCTAGGAAGAGCCATTTTCGAAGTTTGAGCAAGAGAAGCCTAAATCTGGACATAAACTCTTCAAGTAACCCCTTATTTACCCTCTCTAGATCCTCATAAACATGATTATAGGATTGCATGTATGATCAAGAAATCCCTAGTCGATTTTCAGCTCATTTGATGAACTAGGGTTGAAGATAAGCTTGTTTGATGACCATTCTTGGATATGTTGTTGATTGTTGTTGATATATTCCTATTATGCATGCTATACCTTGAGATATATGATTTATGAACATTATATGAGATGTGTGATGTCTGAAATTGAACATACTTGTTGGTGGAAGTACATTAGCCACGAATTTATACATGTTAAAGTGAAATGAGTATGCTGAGATGAAGTCTGTAAAATGAGCTCTCTGTTTTGCTGTGGCAGTCGATTGAAATGGAAATCAATGGGTCTGAAATTTAAATATGTTATACTTGAATGTGTTAGGAATATTTTGGCTTTGGTTTCATGTCAAAATTTTATGTGGTTTGAAAGTTATGCTCTCTGCAATAAAATGTGTCATTCTGTGTCGCATGTCAAAAACCGATTTTGAAACTACACTTAGGCACCTTAGAAAATTATCAAATTTTATATTTAGATTTTTAACACATTATAGAGTCTTCATATGAAATTTTTAATATCAAATTAAATGACAATATTGTGGACTTAGAATGAAGTGTCACATGAAGCACATTAAAATGAATATCATGCTTATTTAATGAAATAGCTAATGCATGAAACTACATGAACACACCTAGTAATTAAATGTTAAACAATCTAGGTGTTGGTGATTATCAAAAGGAAGGTTCAACTAGTGGCACCAAGTAAACCTTCACCTCATAATTAAGGTGGGCACTACTTTATCCTATCTTCTTTTGGTTTGCTTTCTAAAATGATTTTCAAAATTGAAAATAAATGCTTTTGTTTTTTTGAAAAGCGATGTGTCACCGTTAAATTGTTTTGGTGCTTATGATTATTAATTGCCACGAGCATTTGCGAGAGATAAGGAGGAGGGATACGATCACCCTCTTGTTGGGAGAAATGGGAGAATAAGGAGGAGGGAGGAGTTGAAACCCTCATGCGTGTCTCACGCGGTTTATGTGAATTATATGATCGTTGATCGTGAAATGCACCACCAAATTGAGTGTTCATGGATCCATGTGAGTATTTAAAATTGTTTTGAGCATGCATGGGTTATATTTCAATAAAACCCTTGTGCTATGCTTGTGTATTATGGTGACTACATCATATATATGTATTTTGTTTTCGGGACACCGTGACCACTGGGTACGCGGAGTACTCAGCCCCTATGCATGTTTTCCCTACGTGTAGGTACAAGGTGATGGGGTGGCGGCGCGTTGTGGTGGAAAGCTAAGAAGGTGGTTCTATTGTGAACCTCATATTAAATGTAATCTTTTGGACTATTCCTTGAAAACATCCATTATTATCTTTGTCATTTGACATGTCTAGTTTCACTATTTGGAGTAAAATGTTTTGTGAGTCTAACTTATGTTGGGGGAGATGCTAACGATTGGCGATGTGACGAAGCTTGCATGATTCTACATGCGGATTATGAGGGGAGATGCTTTATTAAGTTTGATTTTTATTATTTTATTTCAAATTTAAATTTATAAATATAGACAACAAATATGTGGTTGCATTTAGAATTACTCATAATTTATTTAAGACGAAGCCTTGAGCGAACACAAGACAAGTTGAGCGGAACAGGGTTAAAGTTCATGGTCGATATATTATTTTTTTTATTTAAAAAAATATAAGTAATTTACTTATTATGAATTTATATACAATTAAGAAATAGCTTGATATGCAAAATCTTAAATTATATGAATCTTGTTGGTTCCGAGATTAGAGTTTTGATATGCACAACAAAAATAGATTAAAGAGAGACTTGCACTCACAAACTAATCGTTGCTCACCAGTTTGTGTTTCTAAAAATTGATTGTTAGTGAGTTTGGTTATTACGCCAGTTTTGGTTATACTACAACACTTAGAGAGTGTTGAGTTTTAAATCCTTACAAAAATTTAAGTAAAGCACTAAAATCAAAAGGATTTATAGAGGTTCGGATACAAAAGTCCTACGTCCTCTATTCAAACCTTGAGTCTGGAATATACTAAACTTCAGAATACAAGGATTCTCACGATCTATCGCAAGATGATGAATGTTGTGTCCACCAGTTCACTTCCTCACTCGCACAGGTCATTGCTTCCTCTGCTTCGCAGATTCATAATACGGGCACACCACGCAACCTTTGTCTCTTAAACTTGGGAACTTTAGAGTTCTTCTCGGAGTCGTCGATCACTTTAGCTAGACGTTACTTAGACAAAAGTTGTGATTGTTGTGTTCTTACTCTCCAAGTAAGAACACAAAGATGTAAACTTGTGCTTCGAAAGAAACAAGTCTTGTGTCCAAAGATGATAATGGTTAGCTAAGAAGTTAGCCTCGAACGTTTGAATGCTTTAAGCTTAAAATATTTACAACACTTTTAGTGTTCGGTGTTTCAGTTAATCAGTTGTCTCTCTTCTGTGGACACTTCTTCTAATTATAGATGAAGTGTAAGAGGTTTGGAATTATAGCCGTTTAGAGACAATCTGGTGTTGTCAAATCCAGAGTCTTTCTCTTCTGTGAAGGACAAGTTGCTTACCAGAAAGTTTGCACCTGCTTCTGCTTTTCTGACACAGAGTGTTAACATTGTCCTTGGTGTCAGAACGACTATTTTAGTCAATCCAAGGAATCCAAACTAGTTGAACACAAGGATATCCAGATTTTAAGTAATCTTCATTCTTAAAGTCTACTTAAAATCTGGCCTTTGGAAAAACATTCATCTGATTTTTTTTTCTTTGTCTCTATTCGCGGGTTGAGATAGCTTGTAAACTAGTCTCCTCCAAGCTGGTGACATCTACTAGTTTCTCTGAAGAAGTGAATCCCAAACTGGTGGATTGTCAGTTTGTCTTGATTAGCTCTATTACAACTCAAACGATATCTTAAACAAGACATTACAAGTTTTGCACAAACTAGAGCTAATCTAGAAACACTATAAACTGGTGGTTTCTAAGTAGTGTTTGGCACATCAAAACAATCAAACTAAGGTAGGAATACTTCCTAACAAATATTAAGAAGACTTGCGAGCTCATCGGATTGAAAATCCTAAAATTCATGTCAAATATATGATCGAGTAGTTCGAACTCAAATTTAATATTAAGTAAATTTTGATCCATAGATCCAAAAATTACATGGACCAATATATATAATCAAGTACATAAATAATCAGTGTATGAAAATTAGAAAATGATCTTACCTATATGTCCTCATTGTATTCATCTTGATTATGATCTATTTGATACATACAAAACATTTTAATCATTTGTTTCTTGAATTGGAAATGGTTAGTTAACTTGACCTTAAGAAGTGATCAAATCATTAAGAAATCCACACACTTAGAACGTCACCAATCATCATCAAACCCAAATTAAAACCCGAATTCGAACTCGAACGCTGAACTCATTCCCGATTCTTCTCTTCCAACCCACACTCATTCTCAAACACAAAATTGTATTTTACTTGTATCTCTTTCTTAAACAATTTTGAAATTACAAAATTACTCTTAAATAGTTAATTTCTTTGCTTATTTGGTGCATTTATAACACATAAACACTCTCTGTTTCTGCAGTTTGACTACTGTAAGTATCTACAGTGATTGAATTGAATCAAATTTCCATGAGTTCGAGCATGGAAATTTAAACTCACATTTTGAGTTTTTTTTTATATTGAATTCAAGTTTGGTCATATTCAACTTGACTCGTAAATATCATTACTAAGTGCAAAACGATTGATCTTATTTGATGATGTGATGTGATTGGGGAATGTTAAAAAATTTGGTGATGTGATTGTTGGTGATGATTTCATCATCATAACAAAAAAATCAATCCCAAATGTCAAAAAAATCAAAAATGGGTATTTTTTGAATGTGTTTAATGTTTTGGGTATTTTCATAATGTGTTTAGTAGTTTTTGGATATTTAAAATATTTTTCACAAATATTTTAAGCTATCATTCATTGGTTAAGGAAGACAATGGCTATTATGTGCTGACGATTATCAATTAATTAATATTAATATGATAAAAAAAAATTGTATAAATAAAGTTGTTTTGTTTCTTGGTCATTCCCGCAGCCTATTCTATCCACTAAGGTAGAATTTTTTTTTAACTTTTTTATTGTTATAGGGGAACGTATTAGTTTAAATTTTACTACACCATAATATTTTCATTATATTTTGAACTCATGATTTATTAGACATAAACAAAGTGCTTTTTTAATTGTTTGTGCCCCGAATTAAGGACATCATTTCTTAAATTTGCACATATATGAGATTAACTCAACTGCACGTTAATAATCTAAAAAAAATTGTAAAACATGTTGATTTATTATACAATATGTAACACAAAAAATAAAACAAGTGTACCATATTACTATAAAACTTTTCTCAAATATATTTTTTTTCTAATATATATAAATAAGATGACATAAAATACAATATTCAAGCGTATGTTTATGTGATAGAGAGAATTAGTGGTGAGCAAAACAAAAATGCTGATCGAAAATTGAACCGAAGTTTTTGGATGATTTAGGACCTAAAAGTACTGAAGTTGAACGTAGGTTTGGTTCAGAACGATTGATGGGATTTTAATTCAGCTGAAACTAAATCGACCAAACTCAATATGTATATTTTTTTTCAATATTTTTAATTATATTATTATTTTTATTCCATATTTTTATTAATAAATATTGAACTATGAATGTAAACTTATGGTTTGTGATCATGAAATACATTTAATATATTGTAAACTATTAAAATATTATTTTCAATTAAAAATTCTATACAAGAAATTATAATAATATGTTTTTTGTGAAAATTAAAATCACAATTTTGGATCAATTTAAAAAAATTTGGATGATCAATTCAAATTTCATTAAAAAAAAACTTGGCTTAGCAATTTACGCAAATCGATTTGGTTTTAACCAAACCGACTATATGCACATCCCTAGAGAGAATAAGTGATGATGAAATATAGGTGAGAGAAAGCTAAGTGAAAATAAATAACATTATAAATCAATTTAGATATGTTGAATATATAAAAAAACTTAAATCTGTGGATTACACATTTCAATTCGATTTTTAAACCGAACCGACCGTACGCCCTTCCATAGAGAAAATAAGTGGTGATAATTTGTAGGGGTAGAGAAAGATGAGATAAAACAAATAAGATTGTAAATCAATCAAAATAGGTTGAATAGTTCAAAGTTTGAGTTCGAGCTCAATAAAAAAATTCAAAGTTTGACATCAATATAATGAAGTTTTAAGATTTCAAAACTATTTACTAAAAATTAACATAAAATAAATATAGATTATAAATATATTTTTATAAAATTTTGTTACTCATTTTAGCTTCATGCCATTTATTTTTAATATTTAATTTACAATTTATATTTATTTAATTGATAAAAATTATTTAATAATATGAATACGTGTTGTGCATCACGCAGGTGGAAGACTAATTCTAATTTATCCCACATCACAAACCCACTATTAAAATTGCAAACCAATCAGGTGCAGAATAATAATGTATATTTAACCCTCAAATTGTATCTAATACTGTACATGTTACCATATTTGTTCTATTAATTAATAATATACATATTGATATATTATCAAATATATATTAATTTAATTAGTATGTGACATACTAATCTTATAAGCATATAAATAAATAGTATATAATATTTTAATGTAATTAGTATAAAATCATAAATTATATTTTTCACTCACATCTACATTTTGAATTAATCACAAACAAAATTCAAAGTGTATATCCAAACCAATAAAGTTGGAAATTACCAAGAATAAAACGTAGGGATACTAAAATCTTATCTAATAAAGTGGAATTAATTATCTATCCATATCTTTTCTTATTAATTAATGTTTTAATTATTAATATATTACTAAGTAAATATCAAGTTAATATGACTATCCAGGGTAATTCTAAATACAGCCACGTTTTTGTTAAACATAGCCCATCTGAAAAATAATAATTTAAATTATAATATGCTATTACAATTTTATTCCTTGTAGCTCCAATTTGAAATTTTAATCAACATAATAAAAATTCAACTTAAACTTATAACCCTATATTTAATCTTTTGCATCGCTATGTTTAGCATAACAAAGTTTTGTGCCATTACGAAGTTAGAATGCACTGCGGGAAGAGTTCTTATGCGTTGCTTGAACGGGAAAAGGAGGATGTTTTTCTTTTGTTATTGCAAACCATCTCTAGAAGCAACGGCGAAAGAGATATCAAAGACGAAGAAAAAACCTTTCGTTCATAGAGGTTACACAAGTCAGAGGCGGATCTAGAAATTTAAAATTTGGGATACAATATATAAATAAAATAAATTGGGGATGCATTATGCGAAAATATATATAAATACTATTTAAAAATAAAAAATATATATTAAATATTAATAAAACAAAATTTTGGGGGTACAAACAAGTGTACCCCAATTAGTATTGTAGATTCGCCTCTAACACAAGTTCTGTAGACTTACTTCCCAGAATAATTCAATGAACTTAAGAGATGATAGGAAGAGAAGGTTACGTCAGACATTATTAATCATGGAATCGGCCCCATTCCAAGTGAGAAAGTAAATGATCAATAGCTAAAAATCGGTTAGTGAAACAAAAGTTAAGAGACTTGCTATCCTAGAAAACTCATAAATCATATGAACCAATCCAAATGAGGACACGTGAAAACGTTTCTTCACCAGTGACAATGCTTCGTTTAGCATAGCTTTGAGATTTTGGTTTTTATTTCATATAGATGGGATGGAGATATGGGGCTATACATTTAAGTTTGGTTTTTATTATTTTGTTTAAAATTTTAGATTGGGGACTACAGGAGTAAAATTGTAATAGCACATTATAATTAAAAAATTATCTTTTAAAGAGGCTATGTTTAGCAGAAGGGTGGCTGCAATTAGAATCACCCCTATCCAATTGGTATATAATTTTAGTCAAATCTTAAAAGAAAACAGAAATTAGATTTGATATCTCAGATATGCATGGATCATTATCTTTAAGATTTAAGGATATATAATCAAAACTCAAAATTATACTTTAAAAATCTTAATCCAATAATAAATGTAACAATTATCACAACAACTTAGGTTCTTAGGAGATTGAGACAAAAGCATAAACCAAGAAACCTCAACTTATTTCTGAATTTCCACTAAAAATTCATCTTTTCCTTAGCATTGCTTTATTTTTTCGTATTGAAGGCCTAGACTCGGATCTGGACATTATTCAATTAAGGTTTGTTTATGTTTTTCTCATATTTTGTAAGGTGAATTGAGAGAATTAATTTAATTATGAACTTGGTTTATTCCTTTCTTTGTATGTTTCACAACTGTACCAAGTTAAATTTAGTAATTTAAATTACAACTTGATTAATGAAGAATATTTGAACAACTTACACATGTTGATAGATAGCCGGCCTCAAGTTTGATCATATATTAGCAAAACCAAAGGTGTTAAAATTGAGACTTCAGCTAGATCACATACAAAAATAATCCGAGGTGGATAATGAGTCTTGTTGGTGACAATTAATAGAGTTCGTGCGTGTGGAAGCTTAAACGAGTGTGTTGGTTCAATTAATATTCAACTGATAAGGGGATTAATTAGCTGATAGTTCAAAAGTTCTAATTTAACCAAATTGATCAATTACAAGTATACATCAATAACTAAAATTAGATATTGAGTTTTACAATGTAACTGAGTTGTGAAAAGTAAATAATTGAAAGTAAGTAAAGACAAAGATTATTGTGATTCATATCTCAATCGATCTTATATCCATTATTCATTTAGATGAACGAAAATTCACTAGGTCGGTTATACTCGGTAATTGAATAAATGGTGTAACCAAGATCTTGCAGTCACAAGAAGTCTCTTGCTTTTGATTTCTGGGTCATTCAACTTCAAGCTTTACCACAATATTCCACTTGCTTGACTCTATGGTAATTTGAGTTGTGAATTTGGGTTATTCACATGAACGTTGATCATTGTAAATGTTTTCTTCTCGGGCGAGCTGAGAAGTTCACAGATTACTTATCTTAGAAGATATGATGAACTCTGGTGGTGTTAAGCTACTTAGAGCTTTGAGGTCTCGTGTTTGCAACACGAAAAGTATGAGAGCTTTTGGAGAGTATATGAATGCCTTAGTAATTCTAGAATTTCAGTATTAGTAGTTTTAGTAGTCTTCCCTGTCTTCTTCCATGGGTATTTATAGATAATTAAAAAAATTTATCTTTTAAGAGATGATGGCGATCTGTTTCTATCAACGGACACCTTTTTGTACCATATTGTATGATTGCAGGCTCCTTTTGCTTTTAGATATATACTTCAGAGATAATGGATAGTCAGTTCGAGAAACTTCGATTCTGAATATGTTTTCCGAATGTTGACAATTGCTTTTTTATTATCTTAAGTCAGGTGTCTGAGAGTTGAACTGTTGACTCTCGATCATCTGAGATTCCATACTCAGCTGATTGGTGAGGTAATTGACGACAGTAGGGGTGAGCATGAGTCAAGTCAGCTCGCGAATTACTGGATAGTTGTCTAGCCCTAATACGAGCTTCATGATACTCGATTCGATAGGCTCACGAATTTTATTGAGCTCGAGCTTCAATTGAGTCTGAGTTGAGTTTGAGCTAGGCTCACAAGACAGAGTTTAATATAATTTAAATTTTTATTTTTAATAATAAGTGATTTAGAATTTTTATTAATATTTAAAATAAATTAAAAATCTCGAGCTTGACACTGAATCGAGCTCGAACTTGGCCATACTCGACTCGTGATCACCTCTAGAGTCTTTAACCATTCAGCCAAGTCAAGTTAACTATCACTAGATTGTCTGATTCCGGGAGAATGGCTCGGTATAAAATTGAGTAGCCGATTTCCTAGCATTAAGAAGATTATCATAAGTGACAAATGGTATATTAATTGTTTAAGAATAAATCATGATGCATTATGCGATAGCTGGTGAATTTATGATGTTGAGGTATTTTGGTTTGTACCTATGATTGAATTTATCAATTGCCATTGTGAACGTTTATTCAATCTAAACTTTTTTTTACTGTTGATTAATTTTCTTCTGAGTATATCAATAGTATGCTTAATTTGGTTATTTCAATGATGTCTTTATTTTACGTATTTCAAGTATACAACTTTGTTCTTAGCAAATACCGATTGCTATTTGATACTATAATCTCAAAGATTATGCTGTTTTTTAGTTGGATCGATCATCACTTATCTAGCTAACTAGCATTTGGACTCGGTAAAATTTTGTTGGAATTAGGCACAAAGTATTTTACGTGCTAATATATAAGTCATAAACTTTCAATTTAGTTAAAGTACTACCTCCGTCCCAAAACAATTATCTTGTTTGGAAATGGCACAAATACCAATGCGAGTAGAGATAGAAGAAATTAGTATTTTAATAGTGAGTGTGTATTAACTTTTCATTTAAGGAAATAGGACAATTGTTTGTGACAGACGAAAAAGGAAAACAAGACAATTGTTTTGGAACGGAGGGAGTAATAAGTAAACACTTCCACACTCGTATTTAACAGGATCTTGAAGATTAGATGAATTCCAACGAGATCCACTTATGTGCTAAAATTAAAGTTTGTGTTAAATAGGAATGAATCTCGGTCATTAGATTGATAGCATCAATGGTTGAGATTAAAGCATCAAAGATTAAGAAATTAAGCATAATTCTCTTTCGTACTTAATTACTTTATAAATCATGCTTAATTCGATTAAGCATGATTTATAAACTAAAAAAACATAAAATCTGGAAAAATATTTTAATCCCAACCATTAATTTTTTTAGATGAATGTTGTAGATTTATTCCTATTTAGTACAAACTAATTTTTAGTATGACTTCCAATTCCAATTCCAATTCCAATTCCAACAAACACATAAATTAATTACCCTGTAATTTATCATGTATTTGGTTAAAGATAGGGATGAGAATATACCAGATCACTTTGATTTGGTAGATTCGGATTTGCTATAAATTTAACAAGTCTAAATCTTACACATTATCAATAGTAGGCTTTTATCTAAGCCCAAGTCTAATCCCTTTTAATATTGCAGGTCTGGCATTATATTTATTTGAGTTTATTTAATATCTTAATAAATAATTTTAGTTAATTATAAATATATTCATTAATAATAAATAATTATTTAATATATATATATATATAATTTATATAATATATTATTATTTAAATGATTCGTGATCTTAGGTGCAATAGACTCATTTTTAACCTTAGGCCCAAGTCCATTTAAATAAACACTCTTTAAAAAATACAAAAAAAAAAAACTGAGCTTGGTCTATTTTATGAAATATTGGTCAAGTTCGACCAGAGACAATCAGATTGTCATCTTAATCTAGAATTGTAAATATTTATACAATTTCTTAATTAAAAATAACAGAATTTCAAATATGATAATTTTAAAAGTTGAAGACTCTATTATATTCATCTAAAAAATAGATTTGATGCCCTTGTTCGGGTGCAGTGGTGAAAACACTCTATCTATGACTAAGAGATCATGGGTTCGAGCTTTCATAAGAATATGTAGGATGTGTGTGTTTAAATTAAAGTAAATTTAAAGAAAAAAAGATTTGATAATTCGAGATGGTAAGAAATGTCAAATTTCTTAACGTTGGAATAGTACGAGGATAACCCTTATTTCAAGGAGAATTATTGATTTAGACTCAAAATATTCATTTTATGGCAAAAACTTGCGTTAGGCAGGCCTAAACGGTTTAGGCGGGTTTTATCCTACCAAAATGGGTTCACCCATCCCAAATAGGGTATATTATATGGGTTTGAGCTTGGGTTAATTGATAAAATCCGTCTAAAGCTTGGGTTAATGGATAAAACCCTCCTAAATCATTTAGGTCTGCCTAACCCAAGACCTTCCCTCATTTTATTAGTCTTATTTTCTTTTTTTAGTATGTTCCATTTATTAGTTTTTATCTTCAAAAATGGAAAACTAATTCACATTCACTATTAAATTATTAATTTCTCCTATCTTTATTTCCTTAATTATTGTGCCCAAACAAAATGGAACTAATGACAAGGAACGGATTGAGTATTTAATTATCGCTACAGATCCAAAAGATAAATTCTAAAAAATTCAAGATCTAAAAGATTATACAATTCTCAATTCAGGACCTGATATTTAGGTTATAGGTTGAGAATTTTATGATATTTCGAGTTGATAATTTTTGTGATATTTTAGATTTCGGATTGAGAATTCATCTTTCGAATCCTATTAGTTTATATCATTTCTTAAATTAATGTATTACTAGGGGTGTACACGAACCGAGTCGATCGTGTAGTGTTGTGCTCAAGTTTGACTCGTTTAGTATTTAGTTGAGTTTCGACGAATACTTTGAAGTTCACAAACTTAATCTAGCCTAACGAACTTTCTAAATTTAAAATTTATTTAAAATATTCATTATTATTTTGAAAGAATACATTATTTGTTCCAAAATTAACATAATATTCATGCTCAAAATTTTTTTCTAATGACTATAAATATTTATCATCATTATTACTCTTAAATTATGAAAATATCACTTTCATAAAATTAATTATTTTATTTTTCTTATATTTTTGGCTAACGAGTTTGCTTATGAACTCATGAGTCGAATACTTTAGAGCTCAAGTTTGTTTGTTTATTAAACGAGGTTAAATGAATTTTTATCAAATTAAAATCTAAATAGCTTATGAATAGATTGACTCATGTACAACCCTATTTATTATTTTAAGAAAAATACTAGAAGTAATTAAAGTCTTATATTATATTCTAAAATAATATGTGAGAAATTGAAGAGCTGCATTTATACTCCAAGCCTGTGTTAATTGCTCTTAGAGTTGTCAAACGGTCCGGGCCAACCCAGCCCAGCACGGTTGAAGCCCGGCCCAGGAACGACCCACAAAAATATGAATCTGGTGGGCTGGGTTTATATGAATTATATAGCCTCATATTGGTCTTATTTTGGAGAACGGGACCGGACCAAGCACAAGCCCGTTAGAACACAAGCCCGGATCGACCCAAGCCCAAAACCATGCCCGGACCGGCCCGGGCCCGTCAGAAGCCCAAAGCTAATAAATTTCTTTTATGTGTTATATAATATATTTATATAATATTGATTACATATTTATATTATATAATTTATATTTTATAGCTATAGGTCTATATGTATAAATGTGGTACAGCTGTAATGCACAATCTTTGTTTTAATTTATTAAATATTTATTTTTTATTTTCAAGATTTTTCAATCGATTGAAATTGGAGTTTCAATATACTTCTACACTTTTCCTTCAATTTTTTATTTCTAATTTTTGACTTTTCACCTGCAACCACGATTTACAAGCGGAGGAGACGAGGAGTTTGCTGACCGTCGATCGCTCATATCTCCATCGATCCAGGTGGTGATGGCCAACAGCTCCTGACTCCTGAGCCTCTTTTGCATCTTTTGCATCTCTACTCCATGTCCTATGGTAATGGCCATTTTTCCATTTTCCCATCTCTACCCCATGTCCTAGATCTCATCCCTTTGTGTTCGTTGCGTTTAAAATTTCAGATGGGTATTTGATATTCATCCACGGCGCTTTCCTCTTCACCGGAGTTTGGATATTCATATTTGATGTTAGTTGTAATCGTTGGAGCCCCATGCTCGAATCGTAGGTGGCGAGCAAGTTCTTACAATATTTATGATTTCAGTTCATTTTCGGGCCTAAACGGGGCGGATTTCGAGGTTATTTCGGTTTCTCTAAATTAAGTCCGTCATTGCTTCAATCGGTGTTTTTCTTCTATTTCTGTAGTGTATATTATGAGCTGGGTTGTTGGTTTTATTACGGTTGTTTTGCTGATTAGTTGTAGCTTAGACTTAGTAGTACTACCAGCGAGAAGCGACTGACGAATGCTGGCAGTGTGTGATATTTTTACCGACTAGTTGATTTTGTTAGACATGCTTTTTCCCTGTGGCTAGGTCATGTCGGACTTGAAATAGGTTGTCAAAGCCTTGCATTTGTGTCTCAGGGACGGACGGGTGAAAGCATATTGCCCATGACGAAGAGTTCATGGGTTCGAGATTACAAGGACATGTAGTGCTCTTGGTTTGAGTTTAAATAAATGTATTTCTGTTTAAAAAAAAAACTTGCATTAATACTCACATGTGCTTGCTTGGACAAAGCACTCAGTGCATGGGCAACCAATGGGAGCGTCTGGAGTCTGGACAGGCTCTAGGTTTCTTTCAGAGGTTCTCTAACTAATTGTTAAGGTTCGAAAACATTTAGTGGTGTTATGCCTATGGACTAATATAGAAGGATTCTATTTCGATAGAGGATACTGTAGGATGAACTTTTTTATAGATTTCTTAGATTCAAAATAAAGTTTATTGCTGTTGTTTGGATAAACTCTGATGGTGTTTGTCGCAAGCATGCTAAAAGTATGGGGAAACATCTTGAACGGTTAGTAATAAACAGGCTCAGGCAAGCCCAGTTCATCAATTTTTGCCTATTTGTTGAAATTAAGATATGGAGAAATAGCATAAGTCAAAGAAGTATGGTTCAGTTGGAATCAATTTTTTTTTTTAAAGTTGTTGGAAGAAGGATGGCTCTTGGAAGAGGGAAGCGGTGGTATTAGGGCATTTGAAGATGTGATGAAAATTGGGAAGTTAATGTTTTATTTTCATAATCAAGTTTATCTAGTTCATTGTAAACTCGAATTGCCAAAACTCTATTATGTGGAGTACACAACATCATTATCTCTGACAAGTGACAATTGTTGAAACACATTTCGTCCTAAACATGTTTAATTTGGGAGGGTAAGAGTCTTGCTCTCCCAAATTATTTATCCTAAAAATTGGAAATGATGTGTAGAGATATCATTTCATTTTCTTCATCCTTTTTTAATCACTCAAGGTGTACCTATATGCGAGTTAATATTACTTCCCCTTCACTGAATCTTGCACTTGCTAGTGTGAGGTGTGCTTAGGGTGCAAAATGTGCTTGGAGTGCATATTTCTGGTGGATTCTCTATTTTGTTTTAGATTACGACTTGTTTTTCATCATAGATTTTGCCTTTTGTTCCATTGTTCTGGGCCTCTTATCTTTGGTTGGCATCCATCTTTAAATGGGCTTTTCTAATACAACTATTACGTAGATAATAACATTCAAACCCCTGAAAACTGATCTCCCTCCTCTCTCCCTCATCCAGATTTGCAACACCACACAGCTCCCCCTATCCCAAAGTTAATAGAGGCAATATTTTTGACCATATATATTGCTATTATATGTACAACTATTTATATGTTCAAAATAACCCGAATTAACCCTAATTTTATCTTATATTTAATATTTGAGTAATAAATTATATGTGTATATATATATATGTATATATATATACTCCCTCCGTCCCACACGAATTGTCCCTCTTTCCTTTTTCGTCCGTCCCACACGAATTGTCCCCTTACCTAAAATAGAAAGTTTTTACACACTAACTAATAAAATAATAATTTTATCTATCTCTACCACATTCCATTACATTGGTTATTGTGCCATATCCCAAGGGGACAATTCCCTTGGGACGGAGGGAGTATAATTTATAAATATTACTTCCTCCATCCCTAATTATTAGTCCCAAATTGAAATGGCACAATGACCAATGTCTGTGAGTGTAGTGGAATTAATAATTTATTGGTGAGTGTGCTAAAAGTTTGCCATTTAGGAAATGCGACTAATAAATTAGGATGGAGGGAGTATTTTTTAAAGTATTGTTGAGACGCTCGCCTAGCCCTGAGTCACCTCATGTCTCGCACCCGTGTCGTCTTGGCTTGTGTTGTGGTGTGGGCTTTATCCTATATTGGATTCACACTCCAATGTGGATGGGTATATAAGTGGATGATCAATTCTTCACTTTTAACCATGGTTTTGAGAGTGAAATTAGGGCTCTCTAACTTATGTGCTTAATAATTTGTTATGGTGTGGGCTTTATCCCACATTGGATTTACAATGTGGATGGGTATATACGTGGAGGATCAATCCTTCACCTTTAACTATGATTTTGGGTGAAATTAAGACTCCCTAACTTATGTGCCTATTAATTTGGTCCGACCTGCCAACCGAACCTTCCACGGGAATAGGGGATGGGGGAGTAGACCCTCGGGGGCATGAATGCTGAGGGGGCGAGGAAGCCTCGTCGTGGTGGTGAGACCCCGCTCTCCCGTCCGTGGACGTTCGGTTTGAAGGGGGATGGATTGTTGTGGTGAGGGCTTTGTCCCGCATTGGATTCACTCAAATGTGGATGTGTATATAAGTGGAGTATCAATCATTTACCTTTGATCATGGTTTTGAGTGAAGTTAGGGCTCTCTAACTAATGTGCCTAACAACTCGCCTCTCGTTTTTTTTAACTAAGAGTGAGTAAGGAGTCATATTGTTGAGATGTGAGTGAGAAGAGAATATGTAGATTCATAGTTGCATAGCTAGAACAAATTCAACCTTGGACCTCTATATCACACTAAAACATTCTAATAAATTGCACTTGGTTAAATTTTTTTAATTTATAATATTATTATTATTATATATCTGCTGCTCCAACCTAAATGATGATTTCATTCGTTGAACTGTTGGCAAAACCGATCTAATATTGTTTGGTATTTTTCAAATCGGCCACCTAAATTCCTAAATTGCTTCTCTCAATCTAGCCAAACCATGATCATCCCTACTTTGTACGATCGATGATTTAGTATTTTTATAATGCGGTCAAACACTTAATAGAATAATATTGTGTTGGGCAAGATACTTGGAGAAGAGAATCTTGAATTATATGTTGAATAATTGAATTGAAAAAGGCATAAATGTTCCCCTACCAACTGTGGGCAAGAGTTCGCATGCCCAAAGTTGATGTGGCAATGCCATGTAAAAGTTAGGAGTACATGAAGGGCGTATTTAAAATTAATAATATATTTACCCTATCATCTACATTACATTGCCACATTAGCTGTGGATGAAAGGGGAATATTTGTTGTTCAACTTGTTTGTTTTAATATTTTTAGGATGGCCTATTAAAATAATTCGTTTTGAGTTGAAACTAGAAATCGGTGAGTTTATGAGCAAGGTTATGAACTCGGAACTAGGGTATTATATTTTTCTTGAGACTCGGATTCGCCTGGCATATGGCATACATCTCTCGGTGGGTGCTATGGGAAATGCTTGTTCTGATATCCAAATAAGCAACGGATAGAAACTTAGTGCAATTTTTTTGATTTCAAAACTTGGAAGTAAGATAACGGGCGATGTTCGATATTCTTGCTCCTTATCTTGTAAAGTCTTTCAATTGCTTTGGTTAAATTTTTAGTTTTTCGTCCGCATCACCTCTCGCATCTTACATTTTTAGTAAATTTACGCTCTTTTTATTTTTTCTGGGTATATTTGGTTACTGATTGGCTTGTATTTCACTTTTCCAGTCCCTAAGATGAGTTCTGCGAGCAATCACAATCTCGGAGAGCTTGGCATGAAAACTGTTAAATTGGAGCAAGATATAATCAGAACATGTTTGCAAGAATCCGATACACTTAATAGAAGGATCGAAAGTGATTATAATAGAAATCCAACCATTTTAAATGCTCCAAATAGTGTATCAGGTCCAATTGATGATTTGAGCTTTTGCTCAACATCATCAATATCTCCAGCCCCCATTTGTCGACAGTTCTGGAGAGCTGGAAACTACGATGACAAGCTTACTTCTAAGCCAACCTGTCAAAGTACTTTTCCATTTGAGAATTATATAATTGCTAACATACTAAGGGTTTCATGAATTGCATTGAGATAATGTGGTCTTTATATGTCCTTTTGTTGATGGATTCTTTAATCAATGGCAGATGGGAAAGGTTATCTTCGTATTCACCCCAAATTTCTTCACTCTAATGCTACTTCTCATAAGTGGGCCTTTGGTGGTATGCGCCTTTGATAGTTCCCTGTTTCAGTTTTGTCATATCACATTGGACATCTTATATCTTCCCATTCCTTTTATACTTTTCCCATGTTAACAGCTGTGGCAGAGCTGGTTGATAATTCCATTGATGAGGTAATCTTTTACAGATCATTGTTTTATTTTTCTTCTTTATATTGTAATCTTTTGTTTAGCATCGGTTATTCCTACTAGCTACATTCCTAGTTCTCGTGTTTCACTACCATTGTATTGCTTGCTTCATGTAGTTTGTGTTGATGATTGAATGAAGTTCTGAACATAGTATTTTAATATTTCTCATATTTTCACTTCCACTTCCACTGATGCATATTCATTATGCTCCATGGTTACATTTTCTCATTTCTTTTCAACCAACACTGCTTCTATCCATCACTCTGGTCAGATAAATAAGCGTACTCTCATATTATCTCCTGCATGTCTGTTTCATTGACGGATTATGTTTGTATTACAAATGTCAACATAGTATATACTTTAGGATGACCATGCAGGATACCTGCTAAGTGCTAACCCCTCAATGCGTGTGCTTGTAGTGCGAAAGATGAAGCACTAGCTCAATGTAGATCGTAAATTAATTTGACTTGCCATAAAGAATATCCTGTGAGGCTTTTCTCTTAGTTTTGGTTGCTCTTTTAGTTTAATCAGAAGGCATGATCACTGAAGGAATATGTGTTTCCTGTTTGTATAAGTGATATGTTAATTTATCTTCATTTTGTAACCCGTGTGTCATTTATGAATAGAAACAAAATGGGGCCACCTATGTTGTTATCAATAAGATGTCTAATCCTAGGGATGGAACTCCATCTTTGTTAATAAAAGGTATGTCTCAAACTTATAACTATTAAGTTAGATTTTTGTCAGTTCATCTATGGTTTCTCCTTAAAGTTGCACTTGATAAAATTGAGTGATAAATAATTGTAATTTCACTTCACTGTTAGATGATGGTGGTGGAATGGACCCTGAAGCAATGCGGCGTTGCCTTAGTTTTGGATTTTCAGATAAGAATTCAAAAACTACCATTGGACAGTGTGAGCATGAAAATGTCATTTTAATTTTTCAGTATCAGAGTAAGATATTGACTTAAAGCTTTTCAGATGGAAATGGGTTCAAGACCAGTTCTATGAGACTCGGGGCTGATGTTATTGTCTTCAGTCGCGCCATGGGGGCCAGGTGTCTTTGCTTTCTTTGCTTAAGACTTATTATCATCACTATGTGGTCAACCTGATGTTTCTGTTTATTTGTCTGAAAATTTTTGATATACCATACACCTTTTGTATCTGGATTTGTGTATATGTGAATTTGCTTGGGTTCTTTGTGCTTGAATCAACCAAACCTTATGGATACTACTTGGTGCATTTTCTAGTTTAGTATTTTTGTCTCACGTGGTGGAGTTTTGCTGCACAGATTGAGTTGATTTTCTATGTGTTTTGAAAAAAAAAAACAGGAAAATCTTATTTTTATCAAACAAAATAAAGTGACTAGACATCCTTGAGAATTTTGTAAATCAAAACTTAATTATGCAATTTTAATCTTTAATTAATGAGATACACAAATATGATTTTTAACTTTTTGACTTTAGACCCACCAAACAATCCACATTTAACCTATCCCACTTCTTTAGTCCAGTTTTAGAGATTCCTCTTGAACCTAAATGACTTTCTATCAAGCTATAGAGACCAACATAATGCTGGAATAATAAACCTCCATAACACTATTCCCTTTTTTATAATGTAGCTGTGAGGACTAGAAACACACACACACATATGTATGTATGTATATTGTGAGAATTTCAATAACATTGTTTTATTTATTTGTGTTTAAAGTTCAGTTTGTAATTTCTTAAGCATTAAATTATCTTGAGAATCTTGAATATGCTCCGACTCCTTGCACACTTGACTTTGCATTTGTTTGCTACTTTTGGTATATATATGATTTGTTTATTATTTTTCTTTTCTCAACCAGGAAATTGACCCAAAGTGTAGGTCTGCTATCTTACACATTTTTAATGCAAACAGGCCAAGATAGAATAGTTGTTCCAATGGTGAGTGTTTAGTTTTGGTCTAAAGTTTTAATTTTATATGAATTGTTCTTGTTGTAGAGATCTCTTTTGCAGAAACTTATTCTTGGTTAATGTAAGATTAGAATTTTTCCTTTCGTTAGAGAGTATCTTTTATGAAATATATGCTAGATTTGGTCAAAATATCTCATTTAAGCCCTGATGTTTAGGAAGATTATCCACAAATATTATTTTACTCAATGGCGAGTTGCTGCAACAGAACTTGTTATAAAATGTGAGACATGATGATTTAGTCTTTGCTTCTCCAATGTTGAAATCACCGTAAACTATGATTGTTCTCAAACTCAACATCAGTATCACTTCATGGGAAATCTTTTTGTTTCATAGCTACTCTTGATTGTTCTCAAATTCATCATATGTACAACTTCATAGGAAACATTTTAGTTTCATTGCTCCTCTTGAATTTTGTCTAAGAGACAATTTCTGGTGATGTTGTTCCAGTCATGTGTTATTGGGTCTCCAGGATGTTCCATGCATCACTTTTTTTTTTTGACTTGGCTCATGCTTGTAAATAGTTCACATGCATGATCTCTCAGTTGGCTGCTTATATTTAGATGTGTGTTGCTGTGATTACAACATGAGTTGTATAGATTTTTTAGTATTATTTACCTATTCACTCCCAATGAATGATTGTTCCTTTTCCTCTGATTTTTCAACACTCTCCTTTCTCAAGCCTAATATTGTATTTGTTTATTTTTTTTTCTTGAAGATGCATAATTTTCAGATTTAATTTGTGTATTATAAACATGCTTTGAAGACTAGTTTCTCATTGCAACACAGGTTGATTATGAGTTTAACCTACATACTGGCACATGGAATGCATTACTCGATGAACAACATCTTCATAATAATCTTTCCATCCTCTTGAAGTGGTCTCCTTTTGCGACAGAAGCTGAACTTCTGAAGCAAGTATGTATAACTTTCATGGAACTAGTGAAATGACACTTTTCTTGTTGTCCTTTTGTTTGTTTCGTAGTTCTCATTATCTTTGTATCTCTCATCATTTTTCTCATCTCATTTTTGTTTCTATCTTGCAGTGTGATGATGTTGGCCATCATGGTACTAAGATAATAGTCTACAATTTATGGCATACTGATGATGGAAAATTGGAGCTTGATTTTGAGTCGGACCCAGAGGTTTGTGTGACTGCTACATTTTGTGATCAGGTTTATTGTAGTGAGTTATGTTTGGATTTGTTGTTTCAATTAGGGGTGTCAATTGGGCTAGCCCGTCGGGTTTTGGGCCAGCCCTATTGGGCTAATTGGTCCGGGTTGAATCAGGTTGAATTGTTTTGGGCTAAACTAACTTTTTAGGGCTAAAAAATCTTGATCCTAACCCTAATTCTTTGGTTTTTGGGTGGGCAACAAATTTACGAATTATTTTTGTATTTTTTAATATTTTTTACAAAACTTTTATGTCATTAATAATTTCTTAATTTATGTATATTTTAACTTTATGATTTAATAACTTTTATGAATTTAATTATTTATTTGAAAACTAATTGAACTAAATACATCTATATAACTTGAAACATAATTAAAGAAATATGATATTAAATATTAGAAATATTTTTTTGTAATATAATTATTATAAAAAGCATTAATGAAAAAAATTAATCGGATTGATTGAGCCAATATGTCGGTTTTCGGGCTCAACCCTATCAGGCCTCAGCTATTTGGGCTAATTTTTTTCGTTCGAAAATATTTCGACCCTATCCAACCGCAGGCTTCGGACTAAATTGGCATCCCTAGTTGTAATGAATCTGTTCATTTTCCTTCTTTCGTACTTGTTGATGTTTTGCAGTGGTTTTCATAATCAACCTTATTTGAGTTTTTTTATATCAGGATATTTGTCTCTCTGGGAACCATAACAATTCTTCTCAGACAAAAGCAAATGAACAACATCTAGCTAACCGTCTTAAGTATTCACTTCGTGTAAGTTTTTGCTGCATACATGTGCATTTGCATAAAGTTGTGAATACTTGCTAATACTTGACCTTCTTATTTATGCAGGCATATTTATCTGTTTTATACTACAAATCTCCAGAAATCGACATAGTATTGCGTGGACAAAGTGTCGTATATCATAGAATTGAAAAAGATCTCAAATTCCCGGAATTTATACTTTACAAACCTCATAATCTTGATGTATGGATTAATTTCTGCAAACTCTATGATGATATATTGATTGTGAATGTATTATGCACACTCTTGAAACAAATATTTTTGATGCATGCAAATGAACTCTTAGATTCACTAACTATGATGTCAGCAAATATGGGGTGCTAAGCCCCCAACAAAGATATGTAGGTTTTGGAACTTACTGCAAAGTGCTACTTTTCTTGAGTGTAATGTAATTGTTATGTACTGCTAGTTTAGAGCTGTTAGGGTAGGAATTGGATAGTTGGAAAATTGGTATAGACTTCCACTCACTTTTGCACACTCTCTTGAACAGATATATTAGATACATGCACATAACTCAGATTCACTAAACTATGATGTCAGCAAATATTAAGGCGCAGACAGATATATAGAATTTGGAACTTGCTGCAAAGTGCTACTTTTCTTGAATGTAATGTAATTGCTACGTATGCTGGTTTAGAGCTGTTAGGATAGGAATAGGATATTTGGAGAACTGGTATGGACATCCACTCAGTGTTTTGCCCCAACTCGAGGAAATGGTTTTGCATTGGCCTTTTTAACACAATAATCATCTTTCACTGGTTACTTCTAGCCTGTGATCAGTCAAATTATGGAGATATGTCACCCTTGCTTTACTGATTGCAGGGTTCAGTTCTCACAACGATTGGCTTTCTGAAGGAAGCTCCAAATGTGAATATACATGGTTTTAATGTCTACCACAAGAATAGACTAATACTGGTATAAGTGCTTTTGCTGAATTCTTGAATATTTTGATGGTGTCATTGTCTGCACCGGAGATACCATTAACATGAAGTCTAGCAAGTATAGTCCATGATCTTTCTGGAATAAATCAGGCATTTCTGATGATAATACTATTCCTTTGATTTATTCTGGCATTGTAATATCTGTTAGGCAATTTGTGATCACTCATTTCAGTTAACCTTTCAGACTAGATTAGTTTTGCCACATTCATTCCTGAATCCCTCTGAACTTCTCATTGTAGGATGTTGTGATATGTTACTATATTTCTTTTTTAATCCATACTTCTGTTGCTGAATTTGCATTGGACAATCACCTTTTAGCTTGTTAGTGTTCAGATGATGATGTTTGTGTTTATTCTCTCACTTACTAAGAAGGCTGCATTTTTACATATATGTATGTAGCAGTTTATTATTTGCTCTTTTTAGTTAAGAAATTATTCTATCTAACTTCACAAGTAATTTGTATATTTGAACTTATCTTGTGTTTGTTTTTGTAGTTTTGGGTCATGTGAAAACTTTTTAGTATCAAATTATTGTGCTCATGCATATGACATAGATGATGGTTTGAGTTCATGGTGATCTGGCTATGTTTGTGCTTGATGTTAAGATATTGCATGTGCGAACTAAAGAAAGAGAGAAAAACAAAAGACAATAAAAAGCTAACATTTTAAATTCTTTTTTTTTTTTTAAATTGTTATCTCGCGATCACTTTTACATCTGTTGTTTGTGTCTCTTCATGGCAGCCATTTTGGCGCGTTGTAACCTATTCTTGCAGCAGAGGCAGAGGGGTTGTTGGTAAGAATCTGGTATTTCGCCATGTAGTTGTATCTTTATCCCGAATTGTATTAACTTGATACTACATAAATTTCCTATTGGCTGATAGGGGTTCTGGAAGCAAACTTTATTCAGCCTACTCACAACAAACAAGACTTCGAAAAAACTCAACTTTTTCAAAAGCTTGAAGCCCGCCTGAAAGAAATGACAACAGAATACTGGTTAGTATCGATTTTGGGGAAAAGAAGTCAGATCTGCTTCGTCTATTATTCCGCCAATATTACAGTGTTTGACTTTAGTTACACTGAACATACTGCTTTGACAGGGATTTACATTGTCAACTCATTGGTTATAAAACTGCGAAAAACGCTCGACTAATGGCACGCCAAGATGCACCTAATTCTTGCCCAGACCCTGTACCTGGTATATATCGGCCTGTGATGCTAGCTGGAGTTGGACAAGAAGAAGGTGCTTTCTCTCGACCAGTGTCACACCAACCTGCTCCTAATTCTTGCCCAGACCCTGTACCTGGTATATATCGGCCTGTGATACTAGCTGGAGTTGGACAAGAACATAGTGCAGTGTCGAATCACCTGCCTGCTAAATCTGGAATCCCTTTTCCATCATTACATCAAAACGCTGAAGGTAAGAACTCTTTAAAGATTTTTTGATGTCTGAGCCTTCCTCATCTTTAGATTTCTTCACTCAAGTAAGCCTGCAAAGGAAACAGATGACTTTAGCTTTTTTCTGCGTTGAAATTGCACAGGAGGGACTCTCAAGAGGAAAAGACATGAGCAAGTTATGGAATATGAAAGGGTGAATAAGACACCTGCTGACATCGCTCACGGCGGAGATGTACTACAGGTGTGTTTGTCCTTTATGATCACTGTTTATAGAACTGATATACCAACATTATTTTGCTTCCCGCATAGCATATATACAGCAGGAAGAACCTAGTTAGATGATAGCAATTTGGTCGTGACATCAAATGAGGGCATGTGTATCCACACCGATCACCCTTCTCAATTATGTGAATTAATGTTTTGTATCTGATCTTCATAGTTTTTTCCTTTATGTAGCATGCTGTCGATCCTGCAACAAAACTGCAAAATGAAGAAGCTGCTATGATAATTCAAGAAAACCAAAGGCTCCGCGCTCAGTAAGTCTGGTTTCATTGATCTAATTCACATGTTAATTATGCCAAACTAATTCCCAAACAGCTGTAGACCAATCAATACCTATGTAAATAATGAAAATTGTCAGAGACTCTGAATTCTCCTCTTAGTTTATTTAAAATATATTTACCCTTCACTTACTCATTTGCACATCTCTCTTATCTAGATGCCAGGAATTCGAGGAGGCAGACAAAGAGCTCAATCTCAAGGTAATCTGGAGTCTTACTGTTTCTGTGTTTTCAATATATGTCTGAACCAACAGATCATGGTCTAAAGGGTCTTGACTAATGACTATAATGCACTATAGATGAGAGAGAGAGAAAGAAAAGTATCTTGAACTAGTCCACTATCTTTTTCTTTTTTAATAGAAATTCATTTATTTAAATTCACACACTCGTAGATTCCCAAAGAATCTTGAACTCATGAAGTGTGTTGGTTATGCAGATCGCAAATCTCAGGGAAGATCTCGGAAGAGCGCGGAGCGAATACGCTCGGTTGCTGCTACAATCCAAACTATTGGAGAAAGTGAAAAAGGATATGCAACCGAGGCTTGTGTGACTATATATTTTTTACTTTTTCTGGAAATATTTAAGTGGTTTTTAGGTTATCTCTGTCTGTATATTTGCTATCTTTAAGAAAGTAATTAAGCTGGTCAGCTCCTTTTTTCTTCATATAATTTTCTAGTTTAAGATGCCATTTATGTAGGGGTGAGCAAAACTGAACCGAAAACTGAACCAATCCGTAAACCGGCGGTTTCGGTTCGGTTCGGTTCGGTTTATATATTAATATCGGTTCGGTTCGGTCTGGATTTTTTGAAACCGTCAAAATTCGATTCGGTTCGGTTCGGTTTTAACCGAAATATGGCGGTTCGGTTCGGTTCGAGCGGTTTGGATATGAATTTATAGATTTGAACTTAGATTTGAATTGTTATTTATGAACTTGTGTATTTGGATTTATGAGTTACTTGTTTGTTGAACTTGTGGGATTATATTTGGTGTATTTGGACTTTTAATGAATGTTGGAACATGAAAATATATGTTTAAATTCAAGCATTTTGAAAAATAGGTGGAAAAAGTTCGGTTTAAACCGAAACCGTGCGGTTCGGTGCGGTTTGGTTCGGTTCGGTGCAAACCGTCAAACCAAACCGAAACCGCCCATTCGGTTCGGTGTGGTTTACATACTCCTAACGGTGCGGTTCGGTTTGATTTTTTAGGATTTGCGGTTTGACGGTTTGGGCGGTTCGGTTTGGTTTTCAGACCGAACCGACCGTTGCTCACCCCTACATTTATTATTCACTTTCATAACTACATAATTATATCCCAGAAAAGCATAATAGATTAAAAAAAAAAAAGGATTTCAAATTAAAGGCTATTGTTATTTGTCGGCATTTCATTGAAATATCACTGTTGAGTCTAACGCTTTACTTTGTAATAGTAACAGTTTTTATTTTGTTTTTAGTTAAATTGTGTTAAATTTCTCAGATTTGCAAAATAACACGAATATTACTTTATCAATTATTATAGATTACATCGACAAGTACACGAGACATGGCATATTTTGAACAAATGCAAACGTAAATAAATACTTCATCCGTTTTAGCAGAATAGAATAGGCTCTCTTTTCAAATCAAGCATCCTAATTAAATTGATCTTTTTCTAAAAATGGTTATTTTTTTACACTCAATAATAAAATATTAATTCTACTTGCACTTACAGTTTTAATTCTCGTGCCGAAAAGACGATGACCTATTTAATTGGGACAGAGGGAGTATAATTTAATCCACGTGCTTATGGTTCACATCTATTCAAATCTATAACTATCTCATAAAAATATTTGTACAATTATCCCATATTGAATATGGCCTTAATAATATATCATTATATAATGGTAAAGTTTTATCTTCTTACAAGTCAAGTCAATTTTGTAAAGAAAAATGAGAATCTTTATAAATTCATTATTATTGAAATGAGCTTTTTTTGAAGTTCAATGTTATATTAGACCAAACAATTTAGATTTGAATTCTAGTATACTATCAATCATCAATGTAACGATCAAATTTCATATACATAATAATTTAATAAGATAGTGTTTGATTGAATCCCACTAATACAAATAGGGTAGGTCTTGATTGTATGTATTTTTCTTCAACACAACTCTATCAGAAATTTCTCACAAACTGAAATCAAAACAATAGTAGTGGAAAATTCAAATTGAAATCGAATCATCCGAACCAAAATACTGAAATTATAATGTCACCTCGTATTTCATACATCAGTAGACATAATATTGATAAATCTATAATATCTTAATGTTGTAATTGATTCATATCCTACTGCCAGTGGCAAATAACATAAAAATGTAAAAATTTGTCTGAGATGGATTCACAATTTTTTAAGACAGATATATTTTTAATTAGTGGATGATGTATTTTTTGTGAATAAATTGCTTTACTTTAGTATATGATGTATTTAATTTTTATTAAGTAAATAATTTATTAGATTTCATTCAATAAATGATGTATAAATTTTCTTTTATAATATGACTTTTGTGAGATATATTTCACATAATTTTTGTAAAAATTTGTCTTTCACGAGATCATCGCATTCAAAAAGCTATATAAAAGATGCATTATAAAAAATCTTTTTTATTGAACAGAATACAAAAATGAAAAAGAAAGAAAAACTGCACACTAAATTAATTTCTGTACATCCAAAACTCAACTCTCTCTCTCTCTCTCTCTCTCACTTATCATCCAGAACAAAACCACAACTTCTTCGTTGCACATGCATGCTACAAAGCTCAACCAAAACAAATGAATCCTACAATTTGCAGACGTTAAAAAAAACTAGAAACACATAAAAATTTAGATATGATGCAAACAAACAGAAAGCAAAAAAAAAGTATTGGATTGTTTTGTGATCACTTCTTAGTGGAAGCTGAGAACTTGAACTGAAAAATGCACGTTGTATCAGAAATCTGTTTAGACTGTGATGGAACCAACGCCATGGAATTCGAGTTCCAAAACTGATGATCGCTGCTCTTCACTATATCCTCTCCATAAACCCAATCTTCCTCCTCTTTCTTGTGCTCGAAACCCAAACCCAAACCGCCGTTTTCGGAGCAAGAAACCGCCACCTTGCGCCAATTCCACCATATCCGGAGCATGATATACATCAAGAACAGACAAATCAAAGTGGACGTGAACACAATCGCCACTATGATCCCGGAAGCTTGGGATTCCGACAGCCACTTCTTCGTTTGTGGCGACGATTTGGAGCAAGAAAGTAACGGTGGGCCGCACAGCTCATCATTGCCGAGGAAAGATGTTAGTGGGAATTCTGAGAAAGTTGAGGGGAGTTGGCCATGAAGATGATTGCTCGAGAGGTTCAGTCTGTGGAGGCTGGATAATCTCCCCAATGATCCCGGGATCTCGCCTTGCAGCCGATTAAACGAAAGATTCAGCCTCTCCAGCTTCATCAGACTCCCTATCGACGAGGGGATTTCGCCCGAGAGTTGATTGAAGCTGAGGTCCAACACCACTTGCAGCTCGTTCAGCTTGCCTATCTCCGGCGGTATCTGGCCGGAGAGCTCGTTTTCCGATAGCCTGAGCTCGTAAAGCTTCGTACATTGGTGGATTGTGGGAGGGATTGCACCAGAAATATTGTTTCTTTGAAGGTTCAACACGTTCAAAAGGTTGAGATTTCCGATTTCTGGTGGGATGGGACCTGATAATCTATTGCTGCGCAGCGAAAGCTTGAGCAATTTTGAGCAGCTCCCAATTTCTGGCGGAATATTTCCACTGAAATTATTCGATGAAAGATCGAGTTCCCCCAGCTCCGCTATGCTTCCGAGCCACGTCGGAATCGGGCCGGATAACTGGTTGTTGCTGAGAACTAAGTGTTGGAGGTTGGTGAGGCCGGAGAGATCGGTCTGCAGCTGGCCAGTGAGATTGTTAAAGGATATATCAAGAAGCTGGAGCTGCTTGAGCTGGCTGAAGTCAGGAGGGATGGTGCCGGTGAGGAAGTTATGGGCGAGGCGGAGACGAAGCAGGCTTGTGGAGAGGGCTAATGCAGAAGGAATACTGCTCGAGAAACTGTTGTTTGTCAAGTCTAGTTTGGTTAAAGAAGTCGATCCAGTTAGAGGAGCAATGCTGCCACTGAACCGATTGTGTGAAAAGTTGACAATGCTGAGGTTTCTGAGGTGGTGGAGGGATTCTGGGATCGGCCCTGATAGTGAGTTGTTGTATAGAGTGATGAGAAACAGCTCGGAAAGGAATCCGAACGACGGTGGGACTGATCCGGAGAGCTTGTTATCAGCCAAGACTAGGCGTTGAAGCTTTCTGCAGTAGCCAAGGCTGGATGGGATTGCACCAGATAGCTCATTCTGCCTCAGCAGCAGATTCACCAGGTTCTTGAGTTTGCCTATCGAGGTAGGAATCGACCCCGAAAAACGATTGCCAAAGAAATCAAGATCTGCTAAGCTGGAGCAGTTTGTTAGCTCTCTTGGAATGGTGCCAGACATTTGGTTGTCGTAGAGGTATAGAGTTGTTAGCTGCTGCAACTTGCCGATTTCCGGTGGGATTTGGCCTGTGATTGTGTTGCCAAAGAGGAATATAGTCTTCAAGCTGCTCATGTTGCCTATCTGAGGAGGTAGGCTTCCTGTGAAGCTGTTGTTGTTGAGTAAAAGATCGGTGAGGCTCTGCAGTCTGTCGAGGCCGGGTGGCAAGGCACCGCCTATGTTGTTCCCGGAGAGGTCTAGTTGGTAGAGCGACGAGCAGCTCAGTATCTCCACCGGGAAGTCACCGGAAATATCATTGTCAGCTAGGAAAAGTAGGCGTAAACTCGAGTTTTTGGAGCAGATATTAGCTGGAATGCTGGTGAAAAGATTCTGAGAGAGGGCCAAGACATGAAGATTCCTCAGATTAGTGGTGAGGAGACTTATGTTGCCTGAGAGACTGTTCCTAGACAAATCCAGAGTCTCCAACTGAACTAATCTGTTGAACTCGAAAGGGATCGCGCCTCCTAGCTTGTTTCCTTGCAAGTTGAGGTACTTCAAGCTCGACAACTGGCTCAGCTCTAGAGGGATTGATCCAGACAGGCTGTTGTTGGCCAAGTTCAAGATTTGGAGAGATGTAAGAAGGGCCATGGAGGCAGGAATCCTGCCTTCAATCCTGTTGTTGGATGCAGAAAAGCTCGAAAGCTCGGTGCATCCACCGATTTCTTCAGGAATCACCCCATCAAAACTGTTGTGCTGCAAGTCCAGAAGCATCAGATTCTTGAGGCTGCCAATCTCCTTTGGTATGCTTCCATTGAACTGGCAATAAGCAAGGCCTAGAACCCTCAACTCGGTCAGGTTACCGATGTTTTGCAAGACCTCGCCTTCCAGCAGATTGTCTCCAACTCTGAGGACTTGCAGCTTCTTCAGAAGGCCAATCTCTGCAGGAACTGTGCCACTTATTGAATTGGAGAAGAGGCGTAGTTCCTTCAGATTTTGGAGGCTCCCTATATCTGGAGGGATAGGGCCAGTGAGGGAGTTGAGAGACAAATCCAGTGCTTCAAGAAAGGTCAGTTTTGACAAGTGTGGAGGGATGCCTCCATTTAGGCCAGAATTTGACAGATTTAGTGACAAAACATGTTTCTTATCATCTGCACAAGTGACTCCATTCCATGAACACATGCCAGTTTCTTGCAGCCAGCTGCTGAGGGCTCCGAAAGGATCGACGAATTCGGATTTGATTCTCTGGAGCCAGTATGCATCAGAGGTAGCAGCATCTGCAGGAGTGGGATGATCAAGAAAAGCTATGGCTAATGAGAGGGAAAGAATGAGATGGCAGAATTGGAGGGTTGTCATTGGATTAGTTTTATTAAAGGGTTGAAGATTGATTTAAGAGAAATGGTTGGAGATTATATAGTTTTCATATGGAATTGAAGAGAAGTTGTTTAAGGTTGTTGGTTTTATTCATCACTTTATTGCTTTTGGAGATATGGCTAAAAGGTTGGATATTTTTGTAGTTTGTCTTAAAATAATGATAGGAGGCATGGAAGAAACAAAAGAAGATAAGATGGTGTGATTGAACAAAGAAAAAAAGAAGAGTCCCACTAGACCATGCTTACAAAATTCAAAAATATTAGGTGGGGGTGTCCCTAAGTCTATATACACACAAAACTCCAACATATACATATACATAGAAATGATATGCTGCCCACCTTATGGTGAGCTTCCGTGAGCTACAGCATATATTTTTATGTTTTTTCAATAAAATTTTATTTTCTTAATTATTTATTTTTTATAATTTTAATTTATTATAGTTTTAATTAATTTTATAAATTCAACCATAGGGTTCATACACCCAATTATGGTATATTATATTCTTGTAGCTCACAGAAGCTCACCATAAGGTGGGCAGCATATCATTACTCATACATATACATATATCTATAGGATCAGGTGAGAATGATATTTATGATGAGAAATATAAATAAATCTCGTATATGTATTTTAGTACAGTTTTATATGTAATTATTCATTTTCGTAAAATGAATAAAATTGTACATAAAATGCATCTACGGTAGGGATATATTTCATTAATACGTAGTTTTTTATATAATGCATATAATATTAGTTAAAATGAAAGATGAAATTTGATTATCCTATAATGCATATTAATTACATTAAAATAACGAAAATTAATAACTCATGAGTATTTGATCAAAATTTGAAAGGCTAACATTTATTTTCATTTCTCATCATATAAAACATTTTCATTGGATCCATTTCTTATACTCCCTCCGTCCCATGTAATTAGTCCTATTTGGTTTTGGCACGATAACCAATGTTAGTGAGTGTAGTGGAATTAATATTTTATTGATGAGTGTAAAAAAGTTTGCCATTTTAGGAAATGGGACAATTAGATGGGACGGAAAAAAAGGCAAATGGGACTAATTTCGTGGGACGAAGGGAGTATTTATATACCAAGTTTATGAAACATAATATTAAAGTTTAAAAATGCAATTAATATAAATAAAGATGGTAATTCTTGACACGACGTGATAATCCAATATTTTTTATTCGAAAGTCTTTTTTAAGTGTAAAATGATGTATATTATTGATCAGGTGTACCACAATAAACTAAAATTACTCTCAAATGTTTATTTGTGCATTTTTTTTAATTTGGCAGAATTTGACCAATTTAAATATATGAAATGAAATTAAAAAACAAGGCGCAAAAGAACAAGAGTTGTAAAGAATTTACAAGAATTAATTTAATTTAAGTCAACTTTGAAGAGATGAGGTCACTTGAAATTCTACAATAGTCAAATTAATTGGCAGAAATCCATTATGTCCATGTCTACACCATGACAATAATATTTTTTTTAAAAAAAATTCTCCACAATATAAAGCATACATTAATCAATTTATAAACAAAACAATTAATTATTAAACATGGCAAGAAAAGTGAAATGTGATCGTCACTAGTTCAACCAATTGTGTATTATTCAAGATAAAAGATAATCAACCACCCAAAATTTTGGTATTTGACAGATATTAATTATCTCCTCTTCCCTAACCAAATCTCACCTAATATCAATTTTAGTAAAGGAACAAAACATAAAACTATAACTGCCCCATTTTACTAATTATTAATCCCTTCCCATATGCAAAGGGTAAAACCAAAACCAACCCCATGTGAAGTTGTAGTTGGATGATTCATAAACTAAAAGTTTTCGATACAAATAGTGTAGCATCGATCTATATATATATATATATATATATATATATATATATGGGCTGATCTGGTGAGAATAGCCCTTATCATGAGAAATGAGAATAAATCTCGTCCATAGATTTGACAACATCAACGATCCAGATTATATAAGAGCTTTAACAAAAAATGCGGCATAATATCCTCATTTTACTTCATTAAAGGGCAACATAGTCATTACGAACGTACAGAGCGCAAAAGTTGTGTTTTGTTCATTTTATGTATTATATACTTCATTTTATCTCAATTGCGAATCATTATAAAATAAATTCGATTCGAATTTTGATGTTACACGTGACATGCATTTTATCATAGCAGTTCTTCATTATATCTTAGTTATTCTTCATTTTATCTCAAATGTGATTCATTATAAAATAAATTCGATGTGAATTTTGATGTTATACGTGACATGCATTTTATCTTAGCAGTTCTTCATTATATCTTAATCATTCTTCATTTTATCTCAATTATTGTTCAATATAAAATAAATTAAATAAAAATAAAATTAATTTTTCGAAAAAAATGATTTCAATTCTCTTCATTTTATCTCCTATATACATCATGAAACGTAAAAAATCAAAATTTTAGAAACAGTTCTCTTCATTTTATCTCCTCTATACTTCATTAAATGGAAAAAATTAAATTAAATAAAATAAAATCAATTTTTCGGAAAAATTATTTCAGTTCTCGTCATTTTATCTCCTATATACATCATTAAAAGAAAAAAAATCAAATTTTTAGAAACAATTCTCTTCATTTTATCTTCTCTATATTTCATCAAATGGGAAAAATTAAATTAAATAAAAATAAAATCAAATTTTCAAAAAAATATGTTAAATTTATTTTATCTATTTAAAACTTCATTAAATTAGAAAATTCAATTAAATAATAATAAAATTTAATTTAATTTTAGAGTATTGGATGACTCAACAAGGCAATTGAAATTTGATGAAAAATCGAAATTGAAAAGGAATTAGAAATCCAAATATGTAATAATGAAGTTCGCGGAGGATAAAATGAAAATGGAAATTATTTGAGGAAGATACCATCAGGCTAAATGACAATGATACCCTTAAATATGTAATAATGAAGTTCGCGGAGGATAAAATGAAGACGGAAATTATTAAAGCATGACTGCAGATCTTGTGAAATCAAAGGCTGAGATTTATTCTCATTTCTTACATTAACATTTATTCTCATAT
>JAPKLW010001374.1:55151-73401 GCA_026898455.1 Plectranthus barbatus | reverse complement strand
ATATATATATATATATATATATATATATATATATATATATATATATAAGAACCGTAGGGGTTCTTACACGACATAACATATAGGTGAGGACAAAGGTTGTCAAGCTCAACAGTGCAATAACTTTTGAAAGTGAAGTTACATGCATGCATTACTTAGTTTCTTTGTATTTTTTTTGAAATTGGTTAGTAGTCCAGGATTTGGGCAGAAGCAAATAAAAGCAACCACTAGGGATAGGAAAAAGATCCCATTCACTTTGCAAATGGACCAAAATGTCACTCTAATCACTTGATTTCTTTCCACTCACTATTATCATCATCTTCATGGATAAATGTCATTAGGGTTAACTAGCTAGCAAACCCTTTTATCTATTATTTGATTTCATAGGACTGACAATTAAGTCTCCATTTACCACTACAAATTAAGGGACTAATAATTTTTACATTTTATTGATATCCGAATGAATCAGAACTGCCGGTGTAAGAAGCACAATATCAAGCAATTTCTGTAGGACTTCCAAAAGATAAGCAGAAGGGGGATATGAATGAATGCCAAAATGAGAAAGATTATGAGACTATTGTTGGTCCTGAGATCATAGTTAGACGAATATGTGCAACAGAAGATTATGAACAAGTTCTTGAAAATTCAAACTAGCGATTCTCAACCAGTTTGGCTCTTTAAAAAGTTTGTTAGTGTGCGAGCCTGGTTAATGTCAAGTTCGGATATACTCAAACACGAGATGGTGTTGGTTTACAAATTCTTGCATATATAAATAAAGCAGTAAAGAACACAAGAATTTATAGAGGTTCGGACAATTGTCTTACGTCCTCTCTTCAGGCAGTATCCCAAAATATACTAGCATCAGGATTACAAACTGTCCTCACGATCTATCGCAAGCTGGTGAATGCACGTGTCCACCAGTCCACTTGCTCACTCGCTCATGGTCTCGTCCTCCTTCGGCACTCAGATAGGGAGTGTGGGCACACCACACAACCTCCTTCTCTGGAAGTTGGGAGCTTTTAAGTTATTCCCGAAACTCTTCGAACTTGCAGCAAAAAGTCTGTGATAGTTACAACTTAGAGATAGCTGCAACTGATGTGGTATTTCTTAGAGATAAGAGAACCAAAACAAAAACTCAAGTTGAGGAGCTATGAGTCTCGTGTTCAGAGATTGGAGCACGATAAGCTATTACAAACAGCTTCGAACGGGGGAATTGAACTCTTGGAGTCTATGTTCGAAGATTCGCTTGAGTAGGATGGTTGACCCTTTTTGAAATGAGCGAATCTGAAGGTTGCGGTTACGGCTTGTTCGTTTCGTATTGTTCGTATGCACGATACCTTTGTCACTTCTAAAATCATAACCTTCTCTTTTGAGATTGCTTCAACTATTTATAGACGAAGCAAATGGAGGTTTGAACAAACAACCGTTTAGAGACAATCCAAATTTTGAACTATCCATTGGATCTCTAATCTGATATAGACAGATTGCTTTTTCCTGCTCTGCCACACCTACTCCATCATTCCTGACACAGGGTGTTGACATCCTGTTGTGTGTTACAACGACTTGTCAGTCTGAAGAATCTTAAGCTGGATGTTTGAATTATAGACTTCAAGGAATCTCATATTCCTTAACTCTGACTCTTTGTGATTCATGTGGCTTGTCTTCTTTGTCTCTACTCGTGAGATGAAACTAGACTTGATAAAATGATGACATCTACTAATTTATATGAGTGGTAAGCTTCAGATTGAAGTGGTTGTCAGTTCATCAGTTCGATGCTTGAGTCTTAGTTTCTTCTTTTCTTCATGATGACTAAACTGATGGCTTCGGCCTCAGTCCCAGTTTGTCTTAATCAACTTCTTTACAACTTGATAAACATCTTAAGTGGATATTACAAGTTTGTACTGATAGAATTTGAGAGAGTAAATTTCATTCTTGTATATCGATGCAGTCGAGTGCTGCTACTTAAATAGATACAAGGAGGCGACGAAAAAATAAGTAACCCTAATACAATGAAGTAAGTAAACAAGTAAACCCTAGATATTCTAGTTATGGAAAAGCGAGAAACACGTTGGAGAATATCTTCCAATATCTTGCATGCATGGCAACGTATCTTGGAGTAGGGAATGGATATGTAAATTTAACATGTACCGATTAAGTTAATCTAGAGACACTTCATAATGGTGGTTTCTATACATATTTGACACATCAAAACATAAAAATGTGAGATAGTTTCGAACCTAAATTCTCAACAATTATGCAGGTATGAGACTGCACAGTTGAAGAGAACTTAAATGATTTGATATGTACTACTATTACCGACATAATAAATTATCTTTTCTAGCTCTCATTTTAGAAAAACCCTAAAACTTTATGTAAAATTAAGATGAGTGACCCCTAAAAAATTAATTAGGGTGCGTAAGAGTGAAGACAAAACACGCTCTCTTGAAATAGATTTGTGAGGTTATCCTTCAATATGGACAAATTTGACTAGAACCTTGAGAACGCGGAATTAACTTGGATGATGAAACTTTTTGTTTTTCAGAAAATTGAGAGGGTGCAGAAAGTAGTAAATCAAATCAATATTAGTTATCTACACAACCAGTCAAGAACAGAAGTAACTTCATCCGAGAGAATTATTTCTTTTCTCAACCTAATCCTGTCTCGTTGTCTAAATCTAATGTTCCATTCCTAGTAAAAACAAATAGAATGTAGACACAGGAATATTACCAACTCCCAAATTTTAATTAAGAATGTAATGAACTGCATAATTGAGATTTGACTTATCACTACAAAATGAAACAAGGAATGAAAATTAAGGTATAAATCCAAGGGAGAAGGTACAATTATTGATGCTTTGAGTATTTAATTATGTGCACATAATAATTAAGTATAAAACCATAGTTTTATTCATTTTTTTAATATTGGAAAAAGAACAAACAAAATGGTCCAGAGCAACAATAGAAAAAAACCAATTATTTATATCCTTCATAGCATTGCTATTTATCAATGGATTGAAAAATTCCATGATATCATCAGCAGTTTTTTTGTTCTGAAAAAATAATTTAATTTTCAATTTAGAACAACATAAAGGATTCTCAATTCAAGAATTTTGAGATCTTTTGAATCTTGGATTGAAAATCCCTCTTCTAAATATTATCTTAACAATTCTTTTTTTTTTTTTGAAAAGAAAGTAATATTACAAATAACCATATTCTTGTTCAAAATCTTTAATGATCAATGAAAAATACCAAATCATTTTTGTAATTATAGAGTAGGAGTTGACTCGAAAACGTCAATTGCTCAAATTAAACATCAACCAAAATTTGTATACATTGCAATGGATTCGTCAACAAGTTGACATTGTGTTTAACACATGCATCTGTTGCAGTCAACACTAGTAAGGTACCATCCCATGCATATAGAGTGGTCCACCTAATGCTCTTCAACTTGCTTGGGAATTGGGATACAACTACTACTACACTACCTAAAACTCGACTCGATTAAACCTCGTTCAATTCTCATAACACCGTGAAACTAGAAAAGAACAACAGGATACGAACAACCCGGGCTTCCATTAGGTAAAGAATCTGTCAAAGAAGAGCAGACTACAGCAAATAGGAGGAAACTAAGAATTTATGATCAATTTACATTTGTTGAATAAAATTCACAAACTAACTTCCATGAGCCAGATTCCAATCACCAGTGATAAACTAAGAGAGTAACAGTATTAGTAGTCATAACATGAAAGGCAGAGGCGTGGCGATGAAGTTCAACGTGCCTCTGTCTTCCTGCTGAGTGTTGGCACGTGAAAGTATCTCGTGATGAAGCTTGAGAGCGACCAGATGCAGATGATGCCAAGAAACTGAAGGACGTTCAGAAGCGTGCTCAACGAACCATTTATGGCCAGGTTGTGAGGTGTCATCTCAGCACCCTTCACAGTGAAAGAGAGAGCCATCACCAGTTGTGCTGCCCGGTTCAGTTGGTGCAGCCTATAAACCTTCATGGAGAAAGGAAAGCAACTTGCATCACACGGGTGGGATTCCGAACATAATATAATCATGAACCAGCAGTTTTTAGAGAAGCACAGCAGACAAATTTCATTCAGAAGATACAGCAGTTTATACACATTTATACAGAATCTAATAACTAGCATTCAACAGTTTTGAAGGTAATCTGATGAAAAAAAGAAAAACAGATAGCAAGCAAGAGATGAACCATGGATTATATAGGGAGACTATGCTATTTCCACACTAAAACTCTACTTTATGATAAACCTTATCAGTAACATAATTAACAATAATTTGAGATTGGTTTTATATGATTTGCATCATTAAATGTGAAACAAACTCAGGCAATATATAAACATAAATGAGTTTTACTTGGAAGATTATGGGAATGGCAGGCCATGAAGGTGAGCCGACATATCTTGCATACTGCTCAAACGCAAACTGCACAATGATGCCAACGAGGTAGGGAGCCAGAGTAGCAGAAGCAGCAGGGCCAGTCCAGGGCCAAACAAAGCCCATTGTCACTGTTGGGATTATAAGACTAAGAACCAATACAGCTATGGAAGAGATTCGGTCTCCAAATTGAGGAACTAGAATCTGGCTTGCTTCTGCATATGTTGGTTCCTTAGGTCTCCTCAGACGATCGATCAGGAAAAGGAAAACAGCAGCTCCGCAGTAGAAAATGGCTTCCGTAAAGAATAAGATTAGAAAGTCTGCAAACAAAATATTGATTAAATACTCCATAGATGTCACTACAAAACCAAAACCCACATAAAGTGCTTTGTGGAAGCTATAAGAAAGCTGGCATTGAACAAACACAACCAACAGAACCTCATGATCGTGAAGTCCTAGAAGTCATTACTATCGTATAGGATATTTTCATGAGACAATACAAGCTTTCCACATATAAGGAAATCACAGTTGCACTTGAAACTACGTATGATGAATTCTGGCAAAGAACATTGCCAGAATTAGCTATAATGCATTTATCTAAACAAATCTACTTAACAAGAAACTGGTTCAACTCAAATTGCATTTGGGCATTCTATTGAGTACGTGCCATTACTATTGCTCGCCTCTAATGAACAGCATTTAGGCTTTAAACAGACTAGCAGTCAATTCAATTAGTGATGCTATTAAAAGGAATAAAGGGATATCTAAAAAGAAACAAGTACAACGCGCTGCTAGCTAACATATATTTTACCTACCAGTTAATAAAGAATCCTCAAATATTGAAGATAGTATTCTCCGCAGGTAAAGTGAAGGAAAGACAAAAGATGCAACAAGGACAGAGGGACCAACGAGCCACAATAGATTATTTTGATCTTTAGCGGGTTCGGAAACAATAACTTCATCTTCTCTTCTATGCACAAGTCCATGAAATGAAATAAATCCTGGTTTTCCAACAGCTCTTTCAATGTGATCATATGAGATATTTGAAGACCCACTATCTCCAGGAGGAGAGCCCTGCCCTTCCAGTTCAAAATCATTTCCTTCAAGCTCACTGACTGATTGTTCATCTTCAGAGGCAGCAAGGTGATTGCACCTCTTTGACAAGGTTTGTATGAGCGTTAGCTTTCCATGCATGAACTGGCATTGCTTAACAACTTGCGTATAAGAAGAGAAAATAAATCTGGGTTATGGAGCCTTATGATCGAATGGATACCATCAAACATAAATGTAAACTAAAACATGACCAATTCAATGCTTCCAATGAAACTCGTTGAGATATATTCTGACAAATTACAAAACCCAATTCAGCTATGTAAAAAATTTAATAGGTATCTGAATAAGTTAATTGCTGCATTCATGCTATCCAAAAAAATGGAGAAAACTCCTAAGTTGATAACAACTAACATGATCGGAGTATATGAAGGCTACCTTTGACATTGCTTAAACTTTCTCCACCGAAAGGTTGCCTCAGAAACAGTCCTTGTCTTGAGCTCAGCTGAACCAACATTACTCAATCAGAATATGGAGTTTTATGGAGTGAATTAAAGAGCAATAAACATAAATGAACAGCTCATTTGAGCCCAATATGTAATATCAACTATCAAAAGAATAGTTTTAGGCTCCTAAATCAAATTTCAGTAGGCTAGTCCTCTCCAAAGTCAAATTTACACAACTCCAACTAAAGCAGTCCTAATATCAGTTCCTTCATACTCACTGCATTGCGAGGCATTAACATGTCACGTATTAAAAAACTCAAATAAGCAGTAAACCAATAGCTTTGTTCCAAAACAATCCACAAAATCACGCCACATACCTCCGACTGCTTTCTGTTTCTTTGAGAAGGAGAAGAAAGATAGGAAGAAACACAGGAGAATGATGAATTGATTTTGAACGCCATTCTTTCCTCTTACAATAAGCAAGAAAACAATGGAATCTACCCTACTCTTCCTCCACCTGAAAACTAAAAAAGATGCGACTTTTTTTAGAATTAATGAAAGCCCATTTCCTTCCGAGATGAATCCGGGGTACCCATTTGAGAGTGGTTGCAGAATTAGTGAGAATTGGTTACTGGTAGGAAAAGCCAACCAAAAAAAAAAAAACGAAAAGGCGGCTGTTTTTGTTTTTTCTGGGTTTTTTCATTTTGTCATTTGCTCTTGCGTCGTTCAAAAGGTTAAGAAATGAGGGATTTTTATTGTCTTTTTTTTTTTTTGTCATCGTAGACGTAGATATATTTGCCATTTTTCTTCATTTTATTCAATTAAATCCCACTTCATACGTAAATGATAAAACCGAAGAACTAAACTCCTGTGTACCTAACCATTCAAGCTCAAACTCCAGTGTTGAGTGGAGTCGATTTGTTCGATGTTTGATTTCAAGTTCTGATTCTACTTGCAATCAGTAGAAGCAATATTTGAACAAATTCATATCTGCAAACCGAAGCACAAAATGATGTAAGTTGGGACTATCTTCAGTCATCAATCACATGCGATAGCTACTACTATCTCAATGCCTCAATCTATCAAGATAAGAAATGATAATGAAGAATGGGATATTACTACAACTGCTAATAGAAAATATAAGTACATTCAAAATAGATTTAGATCATCAAATGTGTGTTAATGTAGAAAACATTACTATCAGCTGGATCGAACAAAAGAACCGAACCAAGAATGCATCACACCGGGGAGAAATGGAGATCCTGAGTACATATATTAACCTGCCTGATGCCTCCAACTGATCAAGGGAAGAACCCCAATTCAAAACGGGGCTCAACGTAGACACTCTTCGTGGATATTTCACCTTAATCGATCGAACTAAGCCCCAAAAAGAACAAAGATAAAGATTTCATGTCATTTGGCCAAATGTTGCTATATTAGATTGGCCCTCTTCAAAAACCTGATCGTTCTGCAGTAATGGGGCCATATAGATTCAACAAAATCCAAGTATTTCTCCACCAACCACACTTGGAAATCCTTCAATTTCATTTTGGCTAGCTCCTTATAGTTCATGTTTTTAATATTTACCACGGGTTGCCATAGGTACTTCTGCATGGCTTCATTTAGCTTACCACGGAAAAGGTACTCGTGTACCAGCATGTAGCAGGCAGGCAGGTTCTTGACTACTTTGACAGTTTGCTTGTAGCTGAAAACGTAGAGGCTGCATATTCCCTGAAACATCTTAACATAGAGAGCCAGAATTAGTGGTCCAAGAATCCATAGGGGTGCTAATTCTTTAGATACTTCTGATCCGTATACAATGTTAACTACCAGGTACAGTGGTGCGCTGCAAAAACAATACAAAGCAAAGCATCAACAATATGCAGTTGGAAGCAAAACATGTGTCATGATGTCATCAAGACGGAGTAATTAGGAAGAAGCTGAGAATGTTGCTACTGTCTCAATAATTTTTATCACATGCTTGCTACTAGAACAGTCAATCATGTATTTCAAGAGGTAACTAATGCAGAGGGCAAGCTAACACAAGAAAATTCATTTTAAAGAGCACGATTTCAAACATTTTGGTCATTGAAAGCTCAAGTGGTGCTATTTTATATGCTTCTTTGAACCCCATAACATCAAGTCGAACTAAGATCATAAAAATTGAGACAGACAGCAAAACAGTAGCCTATTAAAATAGCAGAAACAAATATTCCAAAATCAGTCTTCAAATCACTTCTAAACGCCATCTCTTGGGAAGACTAATGACCCAGTCCCCTTACTCGCAAGCACCAACATCAAAAAGCTCAGATTACAGCCATGAGCATCCCCTACTTTAGATTACTGATTATTGCATTCTTTGCATTCCAAGTAAAAGGAGGTTTCATATGCACAACATATACCTACACAAGCATTTACACCGAGTGCTGAGATCAGCCAATCGCCACACCCCCCACCCCCACCCCACTACTCCTAAATGCAGAGAAAGAGAGAGAGAGAGAGAGAGAGAGAGAGAGAGAGAGAGTACACACAGCCGGTATACTTACAACATTAGCAGGGGTATCTTTATTGTTGGATCCAAACCCATAAAGAAGCACCAAGCAGCCTTAAAAATCTCACGTCTTTCGCTCTTTTGCACAGCATTTTGCTCTTCTGATGTTTCTTGGGAAGGTTCTTCGAGAGCCCGCTCCACCGGTTGTGTTCCTAGTGGGGTACGCAATAACATCAACCAGTTCTTAAATAGATTCTGTATAGCCAAAGACCTGTTTGTTGTCTCATCTTCTTCCGTATATGGTGCAGGCACAACATTCTGTACCTTTGAAGATTCCACGATGGGTTTTTCACTCTCATGTTGTAAATAAGAAACATTAACAGGATTTTTTAGGGACTTGGAGCCATTAGTTTTGCCAGCCAATTCATCTTGTCGATTGCCACCTTTGAAAGCTGATACTTTAAATGCTTTTAACTTTGGTCCAAGAACAAAAGAAGCCCCTCCACTGTGCAAAAAAAACACACAAAGATACAGCGTTGAACTTTTCATAAACATATATGCAACATCATGGAACATATAAATTCAAAATATGTAGTCGCTAAAAGTCCAGCAAAAGTATCTTATAGCAAGTACTTAGTAGTAGTAGAAAATACAAACACTCTACTTTCCATACTTTTATCTAAGTAAAGATTGTAAGAAATGAACATGATCACATAAAGTTAAGAGAATATCAGGCATGATAAAGCGGTCTTTTGAGGTTTATCACACTAGTAATAGTCTTAGTGACTTAGATCTATAGTGATATTAAAGCTGCAAAACTAATGAGAAGAATACACACAGTGTGTACATCACAGCCAAACTGACTTGCTAATTTGTGCATGCAGCATGCCAATGAAGTATTGGCACAAGTATAGACGAGCTCATTGAATCCCCCATGGTAAAAATATGAAAAACTGTACCCATTTGCAGAAATCCTCCGACATTTCATACCTCAATGTTCATTATGTTCTCACTTACAGATTCATCGAGAGATCAGTTACGTTAAATAAGCAATCCCACTTCCATACCCCTAGTTCAAGCTACCAACCAAGATCCTCCCTCTACTCACAAAACCATAGGATGCTTTGGAAATGGAAATCACGACTCACAGCCCATAAAGATGTGGTTTGGCATACAATTCTCAAATTATATAGAAAACAGAAGTATTTCTCACCTCAAACACAATCTGCATTTCAAAGAGACTATTCTATCTTTTCTCCCAACTGCATGGGTCGAGACCGAGGGCAGAAAATACAATAGTTGGCTCCCTCTGATCCGTGCTGAAGGCACAGAGGGGAGACTGCTACAGGAACCCTGATTAAAATCACCAAGAATAAGAACTGAGTTTCACAAAGTAATGTGAATACAAAGTTCATGAACACCATAATGAACCGGGTTTCTATCAGTCCATATCATCCTCAATGATATGCTCGATCATTATGAAGACAAAAACAAACATTAGTAGCTTAACAAACATTGACCAAGGACGATCTCAAGCAGTTGTTAAAAATGATACATCCACAATTTTAAGAACTCATGCGGAAATCAGCATAGCTGCAACTCTATGGATCAATCTAAGAATCACTATCACACTTGGACGAACTTTTGTACAAGCAAAATCTAGGGAGAGGGAAATCACAACAGAAAATAGCAAGAAAATCTTTAGACTTTAGAGATGACTGAAAAATTTAGTGCAGCTTGTAGGTAGAAAAATGATGAATTGTACATGAAACAATAATTCACTCCAACCAATTAATGCATCTCAGAGTAATCTAAATACAAATATCCATCAATTTCTGATAACTGCACCAAAAATGTCAGCTAAACTCTATCTACCCATAAAAATCAGAATATTCAATTACCTGCAGCTGAACTGTTGTTAATGCCATCATTTACGCCTTAAGCAAACAAAGATTCTCCACTAAACACATATTTGCACAACAACAGAACGCCCTGAAAATAAAATACAAAAATTAAACAATCTGTTGCTAGTATAATACATGATATTTATCAATCAACGGGTTCATGAAATAAACATACAATCAAAAGAAACCGTATATATACAAAAACTGTCCTCCCTTGATCAACAAGAAACTTGAATTGGCAAAAAAGTCTTAGCCCAAATCCCCGAAACTAACACCACGAGATCATAATTGATAAAGGTATTCCCAGGTTATAGTCGCTATACATTCAGATTTCGTACCTATATAAAGAATCACGCGCGCACGGAGAGGGATAGAAAGGAGAAGAGAGAACCTACGAAAATCTCCGAGGAGGAGAGGTGGAATTAGAAAATTTGTAATTGAATTGAATAAAAAGAGGGGTTTTCCGCGGAAGAGGTTTATCCTCGAGATAGAATCGGCAGAAAGATGGGAGATTTGGATAGACTAGAGAGTCAATAGAAAGAGCAAGGTCAATTTTGTGAAATTAGGGTTCTTCTAGTCCCTTTCCTTTTCTTTTTCTTCGTTTAAAAAAATGTAGTTATATAAAAATAAGAGTATTTTATGAACATGTAAATATTTTTTCTAAATTTTCTAAATATAATTTATTAATAAATCCTTCCCACTTGTCTAAAAAGATAATTTTAAATATAACTACAAATTTATTTTATTATTTAAAAATAAAATTATTATTACATATTACTATTATACCCTTACTTCTAAATCTCTTATTTTAAAATAAAATTATTATTTAATATTTACTTTTTTTCAATTTATTCCCGTTAACACTCTTCATCTCTAAATAAAATTCCTATAAACTATAAAGCCACGATTAGGGAAGGAAGAAAGTTATTATTTTTTTATAAATAAAATTATGCAAATTATTTTAATGAATATTGAAAGATTGTAATCATAAATGAAGAAATAATGTAAGCGGAGAGTAAGCAAAAAAAATGAGTGAGTATTCAGATTAGAGATAAAAATACATAAATTCAAGATGTCATTGAATGTTTTGGTCATCATAATTCAAAGAATTTCCCATGGATATGTATTCCCGTGCAAGTTTGAAGAAGTTGAAAATAACTTAATCAATCATACAAACCTTCTTGTCAAACTCTTTAAAAAACCTCAAATTTAAATTCCATCTTGCAAGACTGCGCAGAATTGCAGCTATTGTAAAGGAGACCGCAAGTCCCATTAAAAAGACTATGAAAAAGGCCGCAAGTCTCATTAAAAAAGTGTATTAAGAAGCAGGTTGTTGTTTCAAGCCCCTTCGAAATCTATAACAATATCAATTGATGGGGGTTGCTGTTTCCTTTAGAATAATGCTCTCTCACAAAAGATGAATGGATTTTTGGCTTTGCTATGTTTAAAATTTAGGTGAATAGGGCTATTCTAATTTGTAATATGGCTATAAGGGTGAAATGAGAATATTATTATGTACAGAGAAAAATTGTGGTTGTGTTAGAATTACCCATCTAAAAATTTAAAGTTGGAGTACAATATATAAATAAAATAAATTGGAGTACATTGTATAAAAATATATAAAAATAATAGCATATCTATATATATTTAATACAAGAAAAAAAATCTTGGGTACAAGTTTACCCTTGTTAATAGGTAGAGGTGTCCCTGATACTACAATTAACAGCAACTTCTCCCACCTCAATCCAACCACCACATCAGCATTATACGAAAAAAGAAAATGAATAGTCTAAAATTTATGAGGGTCGACCAAGGACCTTGACCATCTCTAAGACTGCTTCTAGTAACGACACTCCATTAAGTGTCATAGCTAAAAGACAAAAAATTTGAGGAAAAAAAAATCAAAAAGTAAATTTTTAAGAATAAAATTGATGACATTGGTTGTCTCCACAATCTCCTCCTCCTTTAAGTTATCCAATCAAAAATTGTCAAATGGTAATTTTTGATTGGATAACCTGATTTTATATAATATTAAGTTTATATCTATAACATTATATATAATTATTAGCTTAAAAAAATTTAAAAAGTTATATTATAATTCATGTTTATTTTTTCTTTATAAATAGAGTCTAATAATATTGACATATTTCTGTAGTGAAATTAAAACTCTATTTTCTAACTTTTTTTAACATTAATTCAAAATTTTTAAAATTTTAATTTGTTATTACTTTAAATAAAATCTTTTTACAGCATATAATAAATTTTATAATTATAATTAATTATGTTATTTGAATAAACTAATATTTTGTTCATATTATATAGTTATATATTTTATATAAATATATAATTAAAAAGAATTATAAATAATAAATATTGAAATATTAATATAAAAATATAATTTAGGTTGTGGATGTCATTGCTAGAATAGAAATTAAGTTGGGTTGTGAGTTGTGTAAGTGGAAGAGAGAGAAAATAATATTTTATTAATAGGTGGGTTGTGTTAGATTGTAAGTAGAGATAGTCACCAACCACCCCAATCAATCAATCATCCAACCAATTTATTATTTAATTAATTTATCTCTCTTCCACATTATCATTATCATCCCAACCCAACTACAACAATTTTACATGCTCTATCAACAACCACTCAATCATCCAATCACAATATTATATATAATTTTTATTTAATTTTATTTTCAAAATTAAAATTAATAATTATAATTAAAATAATAAAAATTATAAATTGTTGTAAGGAAATAAAATTAAACTTAATTGTTATAATTAAAATTATATATTTTTTATAATGGAATTAAATAAAAGTAGATTTTATTGATAAGCAAAATAAATTATGAATTTTGGTATATTAATTTAAAACCAAAAAATAAATATATCAAAATTGGTCTCTTTTTGTATAGAAAAAAATTTATGAATTTTGATATATTTTTTATTTATTTTTATAATATTATATAAAATATATTTCAATTTTATTATTATTCTCTAAAAAACAAATATAATTCACTTGTTGAATTTTGATTGGTCAAAAACAATAAATAAATAAATAAATGTGATGGAGCCCGCATGGTTGGATTGAATTGGGAAGAGACCTCTGGTCGGTCCATTTTGAAGGAATTAAACCAAATTTTTTTTTAATTGCTTATTTCCTACATGGCGGCAACCGACCATTAATGTGGTTGCCGCATACAATTTTTCAGAATTCTATTATTATTTTTTTTTCAAAAAAATAAAGTTAATTGAACTTTTTAATTAAAATTTATTTTTATTCAGGAGAGAGAGGGTTGGTGTTGGGTCTGTGTCGTGGTCCGATACAAACTCGACACAAACTACAATTAAAATAAAACAATTTTTTTAAAAAAATACTCCCTCCGTCCCATTAGAGTTGTCTCATTTCTTTTCGGCACGGAGATTAAGAGTTGTGAGTGTAGTGAAATTAATATTTTATTGGTGAGTGTGAAAAAGTTTGTCATTTTAGAAAAATGGGACTAATTTATGGGACAAACAAAAATAAGAAATGAAACACTTCAATGAGACCGAGAGAGTATCATTTTTTTATTTATGAGAGAGGGTATGCATCGTAGTAGGTCGGTATCACGACACAGACCCACTCACTCTCTTCTCAAAAAGTATTTTTTTTATTATATGAGAAAGTCTGTCACAAAAATCCACTCTCTCTCTTCCCCTTCCCACCAACCCCACCTCTCTCTCTCTCACCTCCCCCCTCATACCGACCTCCCCCTCTCTCTCTCCTCCCCCCACCACTTCCCATTCTCTCTCTCTGCTCTCTCCTATATTTATTTATTCTAATTATATTTATATTTTTATATATTTTAATCTTATTTTCATTTATATATGTACTAGGATTACAACAGTGCGTTACACGATCTGTAATTTTAAATATTTTTTAATAAGACTTTATATTCCACTTAATTTATAAAATTATTTGTTTAATATAAAATTAAATAATATAGCATTTTTTAAGTTTAGAGTTTAGGTATGTAAGATCTCTAGCCTTACAAACATATCAACACAAATAATTTGATTTTCTTTAAATCATAATCATATTTGTTCAGCTATTTGAATTGCTAAAGTTTTCTAAAAAATTAAAATTTTCATCTAAAAGTGACCCTTATCTCTATTGATATTTTCTATAAATCAAGGCAATAATATCAAGTATATGTCAAAGCTAAAGGCTTCAATTAAATTATTTTTGATAGTAAAAAAGATTAAATTATATGAATGGTTTAGTATGCCACTTACATATTTTAAGGTTAAAATAACAATTATCTCTAAAAATCATAATAAATACATTTCATCGAATAATTAAAATTTATAAAATTGAAGTAAAATTGATAACAAATGGAGTAATATATTTCCTTGTAGATAGGACTAAAGACATTAACAAACAAATAATAATGCTAGAAATTTGGAGATGTACCTCTGTAAACACATTATTGATATATCATAATCATTAGATATGCATTACACATTATATATAATTTTGCACATCCATAAATTTTAGACTTTTGAAAAAAGAAATGAAAAAAAAAAACAAAAGATGATTTTGGGTTTTCAAATTCCTTTACTTGGTGCACACTGCACAGGATTTATATATGTGGAAATATTTTTAAATACCCATTTTGATAAAGCACATATCAAAAATACCCACTTCTTATAACACATATAAAAAATACCCAAAAGTATAAAATTTTACATGGGGAAGTGAGTTTTGCCAAATTTGATTCAATCATTATTTACATGATAATGATATGATTACTTAAAATAGATTTTGTAATTAAGATATTAGTTTCAGATATAAAAAAAATTGAAAATTCATATTATGCAATTTCAGTCCGGGTCTGTTTCGGAATCGGGTCGGTATCTGGTCTGATCCGGGTCAGTTCCGGTCTGTTCCATGTCTGGTGCCTCTATAGTTGGGTCGGTTCCGGTTTGTTTCACGAGTCTGACCCGAAAAGACCGAAACAGACCCGGACTGAAATTACATAATATGAATTTTCAATTATTTTTATATATGAAACTAATATCTTATGTAACGCCCCCAAATAGCCTTCCCAAATTCGAGGCACATTACAATCGTGGTTGAAAGTTTTCAAACAATAATTAAATCAAAAACAGCGGAACATTAAACGCTATCAAAGATTAACTCAAAACCACAATCATCAGTACAAACTGTTAAACAACATAAGATAAAAGAAGTCTAAAACAATTATTCTTCAAAAGATTTTAACAAACAGGAAGGAAAATATTTCAGAGCGCGGTGCAGTGGGTGCAAGCGTGATGGTAATACACATATGAAGATGCGTATTACAGGACCTTCAAAATCTGTACATCATCCTTCGTCGTCTTTACACCCTTGCCCCTTCCATCACTGCTCCTTAACCTGCGTGTTTTAGAAATAACACGAGGGGCTGAGTACTTTCGTACCCCGTGAAAACATGCCCGAAAAATACAGTTTATAGTTATGAATATTATGCAACGCACACAGATAAACATGGGATTTTATTGAAAGTAACCATGTTATCCAAAATATTTTCATTCGCTCGAGCTAACTACAATGTTAACATATCTGCTTTAACATTTTGTAACTGGAAGTTGGCCCACTTCCAAGTTACGATGAACAGCTGGGAATGGACGAACCACTCTACCCACTGCCATCAATTGTGCACAAGGTCTTAGTATCACACAGCTTTGAGACACGATCGATTTAGTTCATAAAACTCATCATAAGGTTTGCTAACCTTTTATATCACATATTAATAAGATTAGCTCAAGCACCATATAGGGCTTGGTTCTCATCTCTTAACCAATCTCTCTGTTGATGGAGAGGAACATATATGCAACATAAAAACATTTTATGCATAGCATTCATTTAAAACAAGACATTTTACACATGCTTTAGAAAACAAAACACATTTTTGGTTTTATACGGAAAATAGTTCCCACCTGGTGTTAAGCTTTTAGCGTACTAGATGGTTCTCGTTAATTGAGCAGTTGAGCCTTCCTCCTTATTTCTACCTTCAATAATATAGTACACAACTAATTAGGATGGATAAACTAGGACAGACATCTAACTCGACAAACTCCAAACAAACAATTCACAATCCAAACTTATATTCAACTTTGAACCCAACATGCTTCCACGTTTTCTTTAATCCGAATCAATAACTTTCGATCTTTAATTTCACAAACCAACATGTAATCAGGTCCTAAACATGCCTATATAATCATGTATTAAACTCATGAATCGAAGGTAACTCAAATCGAATCAAAACGGGCTAAGAAAATACAATTTCCCCATTCCTGCCTGAATATATCGACCCAGAGACACTACCATATCGACCTACTTCAGGTCGATATGCTTCATCTTCTCTGGCAGCTTCGCGAGACAACCTGCAACTCGCTATTTCTTGTATTTCGGACACAACCAACATAAAAAAAAAAAAAACACATTCACATGTTCCAAAAACATCAAGGAACATGAATCAAGCTTTGAAATCAAGAAAAACATCACCAAAACGGACGAACGAAAATCAAATACTAAGCTCACCAACTTCACTTCTCTTCCAAAGAATGGTCGAATTTCTCGACTAAAATAGCGGTGCAGTCACTCAATCAACTCCCTAAAACACAAGGAACAAAAATCTATCAACCAAATTTCGATTCAACAAGGGTTCGTAGAGTTTTCGAATTAAAAACCGTAATGGTTTTGAAACCAACGGCCTACCTTTCTCGGCTTGCAACTCTCTCGTTACTTCACCTCACGGGGCGTACGATAGCTTCCCGGAATCCTTGAAGAACGAGTAATCAAACGGTTTTAGTCTCGAGTCCTGCCTTGACCTGAGATGGCCGGAAAATGGGTAGTTTCAGGTGGTGGTCGTACAGCGCAAACTGGGGGTCCTCTTCCTTTCCAGCTGTCTTTCTCGGTTTATATCTTCCCCGTCTCTTCACCTATCGAGACGTGGGTGTACTTCCCGGAATCCTCGTTCGACTTACTACAAAATGGTGGTGATTTCTTGGCCTGAAAGTGCGGCAGTCGGCCGGAATTTGGCCGGACAGCGCTGCTGCTGCTGCGACGGGCTGGGGTGCTGGGGGGTTTTCTCTCTTCTCCTTCTATCTTTCTCGCCTCTGCCCTCCACTCTTAATCTCTCTGCTGCCTCCCTTGTTTGCTTCAATCCAACCCATTCACTGTCTTGTTTGATCCAGCCCATGCCACGCCTCAACCACCGCCACCGTCTCCAATCTCAGCCGAACACTCACCACCCAACATGCGTACGTCCACGCCACCTTTCTTCAAAATGAAGAAACAATTTCCCTTTTTTTTTATTGTATATATATTTCCCCACCTCAATTTGAGTACAATTTCATCCGATAACTCGTCTTAATGAGTTCGAAAAATTTAGCAAATTATATGGAAATGTTCCTCTCGACGAGCTCGTCTTGCCCGTAAAATTTCATAATTTTCGGAGACAAAAATTATTCCATTTTCCATTTAATTCAACATTTAATTAAAAATTACTCGGACCTCCGAAAAATATTCCGATCGATCCCTATGCTTCCATATAATATTCCCAAGCATTCCCTAGCTCGGTTTAGAATCGGACTCCCCGAGTGCAAGTTGTGAATTATATCACATTTATTAATATTCCAATTTATTTCTCTATGCACTCGTCCAATATTTATAAAATTGTGACCTTACGGTCACTCTCGTTTTCTCAAAACGATTCCAATGATATAAAGATATCAAAAATTGGATTCTTAAATCTCAACGGGCGATTAATTGTTTAAAAAAAAATAAATAAATAAAATATTCGTAAAACTTAAAAATCATTTATTAAATAAATTAAGCTTTAATTCGCTTAATTAAAATACGGGATATTAAATCTTAATTACAAAATCTATTTTAAGTAATCATATCATTATCATGTA
>JAPKLW010001374.1:0-30151 GCA_026898455.1 Plectranthus barbatus | reverse complement strand
ACGTCCCCCAAAAGATGTAAATATTTCTTGGAAAGTGGCGAGATTTGCTTTTGCATATGAGTTTTTTACTTATCGGAATTTTTTAAACTAATGTGGGGAATGGGTGGTAAAGCTTGCATGCTTTAGCACTATAGATTGTGCTGTAAAAATTTTGGGCAGAATTTTTCTTACTTTTACTACAGTGCCACGACTTTCATTTAGTATAGTAGATAGATTTTGAGAAATGAATACATGGAAAATCATGTTTGGGCTATGTACTTATTATTTATTTCCATCGACTTTATTCATTACTAAAGGGCGACCACACTAATATTACAAAATAATTTTTGAAACAGTTATCTCTTAAATTTTTTTGCTCCACGTTGGTCTTTGTCGCAGATTCATGCTTTTAATATTTTTGTGTGTTTGTCTCTACTCTCTACATGAAAAATATAAATATTTCATTTAAATAAAAGAGAAAACTTTTTAGTGTAGAGGATATTGTTTGAAGCATGTACTCCTATATTTTGATATTTGTTGAAGATTCATGAAATTAATATTTATTACTTTACAAATGCAAAAATAAACATATTAACATATATTTTGTCTTAAATTATAGGACCGGAACAACCTTAATTACATGTTACCTGTATGTGTAGAACTTGAATGATATTTTTTATTCTTCGTTGCTTTTGCTTTCAGCTTTTCTTCTTTCTTTTTGTTAACCAGAATGTCTTTCACATTCTTCATTGATTTGACTTTTAGTTGATCTTCTTTCTTCTCTTCATCTTGTATGATGAGGATCTTGAAGCTGGCTCCTCATGGATGAATATTGTGTACTTTTGCCTCTATGGCAGTAAATTTGCAACAAATGCTCTCAAACAAAGTTTTGAAATAGAATGGAAAGTTTAAAATGGATGGATATATGATTTTTTTTTATTATAAAAGTAGTTAAAGAAACCGAAGTAATTAAAATGTTTTTTAATTCTTAAAATTCAAAATTTTGATAAGTTATGGGTTCTGAAAAGTTGATTTGACTACAGAGGGGTTAAAATTGAAAATTTTGAATTATTGACAACTATGTAGTAGCTAATGATTGTGATTGCTTGATAGCTGTGTAGTAGGTAATTTTTGTGAATGTTTGAAACTCAAAAAATAAATATTAGGTATGTGGCGAGGCCGAACAATTGAGTTTTCAAATGATTTTTGTGAGATGTGCATGAAAAACTTGTTATGGGCGGGCAAAATTGATAAAATAGGCGGGATTGCTACAGGGCTGGACTGCTCTGTTTTAGTATATTAAGTATATATATATGTATATATTATATTTTATTTTCATATTAATTCTTAAAAAAATTAGTGATGTGATTGTTGATGATTCATCATCATAATAATGAATAAAAAATTGATCTCAATGCCAAAAAAGTCAAAATGAGTATTTCTTTAATGTATTTAATGTTTGAGTATTTTCATAATGTATTTAGTTTTTTTTATTTAAAATACTTTCCACAATTATTTTTGTATACATATAATACTAAAATTAATATATCTTTTAAACAAAAGATAAAAATAAATAATAAATATCAAAATTCACTATTTTGAATTCTCTAGGAATAGAGACTTATTTTGATAAATATATTTTTATTTTTAAATTATGATATACATATGTATATATTTTTATATGAAATTAAATTAATTTGTAATATTTTTATCAATTTAATTATATTTAATTGTTTATTTTAATTTAGTCAATAATTTTTCAGACAAAATTAATGTGATAATTTATTCCACATTTTTATTAATTCAATTACAAGTAATATTTTTTATTTAAAAATAAAACTAAATAAAATAATTATATATAATGATGTGGTTGGTGGTTGCATGGTCATGGATAAACTTTGTAAATTTATTTTGGTTGGGTTGGGTGATGTGGATGAAAGAAAAATTAATTAAGTATTGGAATGGTTGTTTGGTTGGTTGTTGCTATAAACATGGTCCGAGTAGAACATGTAAAGTTAACTTGAAAACTAACAATTATGTTTCTATCTTAAAAATCAAATAATTTTTCATTTTAACTCAATATACATAAATAATATATCAAAGAGTTGCTCTCATTGACTGCAGCAACATTTAAACATAATAACTACATAAAAGATAACTTTTTTATTGAGTGTAGTGGTGAAAACATCTTTGTTGTGATCAATACATTATGAATTCGAGTTTTTTCAAGAATATTTGAATGTATAAATTTAAATAAATGCATTAATATTAAAAAAATGTAAACACTGAATTTTGTGTCAAGAATATTAACCATGTACACACATAAATAATAATAATAATTGTTATTATATATATATATATATATATATATATATATATATAATTAAAAAAAACTTTGGGAGTACACTATGCTACATCCGCCCCTAATACTTACTATATCATGTATTGAAGAAAACAAAAAATTCAAGATTTTGTTAACTAGAAATGATTTTGACATTAATTACATATTGAATATAATCAGTAAACATACATATATGTAAAAAAGTGAAAGGCAAGTGGTGTGGGTGAGTGTGAGCTCCCAGTCCCAGGATGAGGCTTTTATTTCCCACCATTCATCAAAGATAATAATAGTATGCATTATAATGCAGCCCATCTTCTCTTGTTGCTTTTTGGCACTCTAAAAATCACAATCTTAGGTGAAGAAGATAATGGCACTAAGAATGTGGGCTTCTTCTACAGCCAATGCTCTCAGGCTCTCCTCCTCATCTTCTAGATTCTCTCCTGCCTTTTCTCTCTCCAGAGCTTTTTCAACTGGTAACAACTGCAACTTTCTCTCTTTCTCTTCTTCTTTTGTAATTTAATACAATTAATATTCCTTGGGGGTTTAATTTTCAGTGTTGGAAGGTTTAAAGTATGCTTCTTCACATGAATGGGTGAAGCATGATGGCCCTGTGGCTACCATAGGAATCACAGACCATGCCCAGGTTTATTAGTACTCTCTCTCTCACTCACTAATATTAATTTATAACAAACCATCAAGAAGTTTCTGCTTTAATATATAATGTCAAATGGAAATAGGATTAATTATATATATATATGGAATGATATGATGATGATGATGGGGCATATATATATGCAGGACCATTTAGGGGAAGTAGTGTTTGTGGAGCTGCCGGAGGCAGGGAAGGAAGTGAAACAAGGGAGCAGTTTCGGAGCGGTGGAGAGTGTGAAGGCAACCAGTGATATCAACTCCCCCATCTCCGGCGAGGTGGTGGAGGTCAACACCAAGCTATCCGACTCTCCCGGATTGGTACGAATATCTATAATCATCAATCACTCACATTTCATTTTCTTATATATATAATTACATATATACACAATATATATATTGATATTGATTGTTGGGAATGAATGAATGAAATTGTGAAGATTAATACAAGCCCCTATGAGGAGGGGTGGATGATCAAGGTGAAGCCCAGCAACCCTTCAGAGCTTGGAAACTTGCTGGGACCCAAAGAGTATACCAAATTCTGTGAAGAAGAAGATGCTGCTCACTGATCCCAATCTTCTCTCACACTATTTCATTTTTCCTTCAAAAACTATATCTCAAATTTCCTTGCTCTATATTAACGGTTAATTAATTATTAACCACTTGCATGCATGCATTTCTTAATTAATCTATCCATTGCATTCTCTTTAACTGCTCTTCTTTTTTGTAAAAAATAAAATAAAATTTAGGGATATTAATAAACGTTACAAATTAAATTATTATTTTATAAATATCAAGTTTTTTTTGCAAACATGGACAAACGCTAAGAATTTATATTTAGGAGGCGTTTGGTTGGTGGGTTTTGGAATGAGGGAATGAAATATTTTTGAAACTCACTGTTCAGTTCAAGTGTATGGGAATGAAAAAAATTAGAATCATACCTAAATATTTGGAAATCATTAAAATCCACCAAATTGGTAGATTTCATTCTCATTCCCAAATTTCATTACTAAAATTATCTACTGCTTCTTATTTTCTATTTCATGCTATTTTATAATTATTTTTTATAATATTATTCTAAAATTTAATAATAGTTATATTAATATATAATTTTAATTATAATATGAAATATTATTATAATTATATAATATTCTTTTTAATATATTATGTTAATAATAATATTATTAGATTAATCTTTAATTTTATATCTTGGTTTTATATTTTATAAAATAACTATGACGATAAATAAATTACTTTTTAATATGATTTATTTTCTTATTTTTACTATTAAATTAATTATTATTTGTATAATATTTTAATTTATTTCTAAACTTATAAACTTAAAAAATTAATTGTTAAAATCGGAAATGATTTTCAAACTCATCTCATACACCAAACATTAGAATTGGAAATGATTCCCAAAATCAAACCCATACTCATTCTCTTTATTATTAAACTCATACCTATAGTGATTCTCGACAGTTAAACCAAACGCCCCTATGATTAATTACTAATTAGTTCTTAACGAGAAAATAAAATTTATATTTAATGAATTTAATAATATTTGGGTATTTTTGATAAATATAAGTTTATGTTAAATTTAAGAACTCAAAACTCAATTATGTGCTAAAATATATTTATATATTTATTTATTTTGTATAGATTTTGTTTCAAATATTCTATATTAATCACCACTACATCAAATCATATATATTTATTTAAGCAAATAAATATAAATAGATCATCACTAGTTTTTCTTAGTGTATAAAGAAGTCTTTTGGATTTTTATAATCTCATATATTCATGATTACTTTTTTATATATATAATAAAATAAAAATATTACTCTTTTCGTTTTGTAGGAGTAGTCTTATTTTTTATTTTTGTTTATCTCGTAAAATAATTTCATTTTTCTAAAAGACAAATTTTTTCACACTCACCAATAAAATATTAATTCAACTACACTCACAAACATTGATAATTGTGCTCGGAGAAATGAGACTACTCCTCAGAACGGATAGAGTATTAAAATTCCGAATTGAAATTAAAGTACAACACATATGAGATACTGGTTTGAATTAAATTTAACTATTTAACTCTTATAATAAAATCTCATAAATGTATAGTACAATAGCCTAGTACAATTACATGACTAGAAAAACAAATAGTATTAATCGACAATCGTTATATAGTGGCGGCCAAACCGGCCCGGAACCGGTCCGGCGGTTCCACGGTTCGGAACCGGAACCGTCAAAACGGTTCCGAACCGGAACCGTATGTAGACGGGCCGGTTCAGGTTCAAGGGTTTAACCGGAACCGGAACCGGCCCCAAAATAAAAAATTAAAAAAAAAATATTTTAAACGGTCCGAACCGCCGGTTCCGGTTCGGAACCGTTGAACCGGCGGTTCCAAATTTTAAAATTAAATTTTTTTTTAATTTTTTGGAATTTGTTTGTTTATAGTTTTAATTTTCAATTATTGTAATAATATTAATTCTTCAATTTTGTAATTTGTATAACTTGTGTAGTTAAAAAATAATATACAATTTTGTAATTTGTATAACTTGTGTAGTTAAAAAAAATTTGTAAATATACATTCATGATTGTAACTTGTAAGTTTAAATTTGTAATCTTAATTTATAATATTCCTTATATATTTTTGTGTTTATTTAATTTGTGTACAAAGTAAAAAATAATATACAATTTTTGTGTACAAACCAAATATTATTCAAAGGAATAAAATACTTTTAATTACAATTTTTTTGTACAAACCAAATATTATATTTCAAATAAAATAAATAATTAAAATTAAAAAAAAAAAAGGAGTCGAACCGCCGGTTCGGAACCAGAACCGGCTGGAACCGTCTGGAACCGGAACCGTAACCTTCTTGCCACGGGCCGGTTCCGGTTCCATTTTTCTGGAACCGTGGAACCGCCGGTTCCGAACCGGAACCGGCCCGGAACCGGCCCGTGGCCATCACTATCGTTATATTGCAAATAAAAAGCAAAATAAGAGACGAAAAATGATTATTAAATTAAAAAAAAAAAAAGAATCATGCTGCAAAAAAAAAATTAAAAAAAAAAAAATGAAAATGGTAGAGAGAGCGAGAGGAGAGAGAATTCTAGTGGCAAGGCAATGCACTTCAACTGCGGCTATGCTCTCCGCGGTCCACCCTCCATCGCTGAGAACACGGCGCGGATCCATAACCGTAAAGGTACCTGGAATTTGTCAGCATCTACTGCTAATTCTACCTTAACAATATCGACAATCGATTGGAAATCTGAAGGTGATTTGTCCTCGGTTTTTTTCTGGCGTCTCTGTCATCAATTATGATCGTGAGGGCTAGACGTGCCGCAATTTGTTGTATCTTTTGGAACTAAAATGATTTGTTGGCAAATCAGTTAGGATTCGGATTGGTTTTAGATTATTTAAGTTCTGGGATGGAGCCCAAATCGCCATCGAAATCGAAGGTCCAAATCACGGGGTTTTCTACCAATCCCAGACTGCGGAAACTCGCTGTAGTATCCCTTTTGGCAGTCTTGATTTTTGGCGTAGTTAGTGGATATTTGATTTTTAAAGACCGCGTTTTTATGTCCGAGAAAACGAGCTCGTATTTCACTGTGGTCTTGGACTGTGGAAGCACTGGCTCCAGAGTAAATGTGTTCGAATGGATGATTGGAAACGAAAGTAAAATTAATGGGAATTTACCTATTTTGTTGCATAGTTACCCTGATAATGTGAATGAGAGCAATGGCTGCCAGTATCACTGCATTCAAACTGAGCCAGGGTTGCATAATTTTGTCAGTGATGAGCTTGGTGTGAGGGCGTCTTTGGAGCCGTTGATTAAATATGCGGAAAGATTGGTGCCTTTGGAGAGGCGTACAGCAACCCCTATACTTGTTTTGGCTACAGCTGGAATGAGGAGGTTGGGGGCTGAGGATGCACGTCGAGTTTTGGATGATGTCGAAAGTGTTGTGAAAGAGCATGACTTTCTGCATAGGAAGAGCTGGATCAGGGTGTTGAGTGGGAAGGAAGAAGCATACTACGGTTGGATTGCTCTGAATTACAAAATGGGGGTATTTGGGAATTCTTCAAGGCTATCCACCTTGGGGCTTCTTGATTTAGGAGGCTCATCGTTGCAGGTGGTGGCTGAAGTAGGTGTTCCAATGGGAGACGAGCATGCTATTCGATCAAAGATTGGGCCGGTTGAAAATGATCTTGCAGCTTATTCATTACCAGCCTTTGGTCTTAATGAAGCTTTTGATAGGACAATTGTAATGTTAAGTGGTACTGAGGCGCTCAGAGAAAATGGCGATGGCATGCTTGAAGTGAGACATCCATGTCTCGGTTCTGGTTTTGTCCAAAACTACACATGCCGCGGTTGCATTGGCATAAATTCTAGAGTATCCAGAAATTTAAGTGATCATTTGCAGGAGAGTGGGTTGGATACTGTCTTCCTTGTTGGAGAACCAAATTGGAAGCAGTGCGAAATCATTGCTAGGGCCGCAGCCGTCAATTCGAGCAGTTTGGAATGGTCAGACCAGCTAGATCGATCACAGTGCACAGGCTTGTTTTCTTATGGAGGTCAGTTGACTTAATCTGGAGATAATATTGTTTTGCTAGTTTTGGCAAATGGATTAATTTCCTTATTTGTTGATGTGATTTTTGTCTCCTTAGGCAGCTTAATGTTCTTTCCTTTCCTATATGAGAAAATCTAACAAGCATTGCCCATGATGATGACTAGTTATCACTTAATGAAATATAAGATTCTGCCTCTAGCTGATTTGGAAATTGAGTAATTTTCTTATTTAGCTTCAGTAGATTATTATGTTTTAAACATGTAAAGAAACTGTTGTTTGATACACAAATGTAGGACTAGTTAAAATAAATAATGCTTCATCTCCAAACTTTAGTTATATTGTATAAAGAAGAAATAGTTAGTCAGTTCGGATTTCCATGTGTTCAATAACTTGACTGGATGAGTTAAACCTCTTGATTAGCATTTATTATGTGTTAAAGCTGCTGGCTAAAGTTCTATCAAACTCTGCAGGCACCACAAAGCTTAACATAACAGAATCACTGCATACCGTCTCAAGATATCATGCATTGTCTGGTTTCTTTGCTGTTTATCATGCCTTGAATTTGAGCCGGAGGGCGAATCTGACTATGATGTGGGAGATGGGCCAGATGCTATGCTCCAGATCATGGTCTGACCATAAAAACATCAATGCACGAAACTGCTTCCGAGTTCCCTACTTGACATCACTTTTGGGAAATGCCCTTTGTCTCAGAGGTGTGGAAGTAATATTTGGGCCTGGAGATGTTTCTTGGACACTCGGTGCTTCTCTGATTGAGGGAGAGTTTCTATGGCTTCAAGAAGAGAACTCGCAAGATCGCGCCTCCACTCTGAAAGACACAGTAATGAAACCTTCCACATTGCTCATATTTGTTTTGCTGTCATCCCTGCTGCTTATTGTTTATTGCTGTCAAGTGAAGCTGCCTATGCCAGATAGGAAAAGTGTTGCTTCTAGAGCATCGCTGCCATCTTATTTGTGTCCAAAACGTCAGCCTAATTAACTTTTAGATGCAGCATTCTTGATTAGAATGTAGAAAATTCATCTTGCATTGTATGCATACCTTATTAATAGTAAAAATTTATTTCAAGATTATCAAATATCAACTTCCCTTGTTGTTGAGCAGCTAAATGCAACATTTCTGGAACAATCTGGAGAAACCAGACTTTTGTTTTTCACAGAATTAAAACTTTTATAGCAAATAAGGTTTTATCACCAGTTGCAAATGAGTTCCATGTGTATACAATCTCTATAAAAAGAAAAAGAAGATGTTTCTAGTACATGATCAGTTCAGACATCTCAGAACTGTAGCAGCTGCAGTTTCTGATCATACAAGAACTGTCGTTACCAGATCATCTGTGTAAGCAAAGAACCATCAAGGCTTCAGATCTTCATTACCGGAAGCTAGTTGGAACGGTGTCTGCTGTGAAGTACTCTTCTCTGACCTCCTTCGTCGAGCAAAATCTGACCTGTGAGGAACACGAGTTTTATTCAGGATTACTAGGATATATACAAGGAAGCAAGAAATTGAGGGCATAATGCCGTGAAGAAATAGCAGATGGGGCACAAGTGCAGAAGTGATCACTAAACGGTGAGTATGACTGTATCTGTATGAGAGGAGATGCTAACCAGAGAGGCATATGATTTTAGCATGGGCTTAACAAGCTGCCAAAATGGCTTGAATATAAATGGAGCATCCACGAATAAGACTTGACCCAATCGCCTTGGATAGTAGTAGTAGAATGCATCAAACTGCAAGTATAACACAAATAGCTGAATGAAAAGCCAACAGGGGTTATAGGATGCAGTCTTTCCTTCCAAACAGTTGACACCATTGGTAGTTCAAAATGTGATGAATATTTAGAACAAACCTCTAGAGATCTAGAATGGTGCATTCCAAAATATAGATATAAAGAATAAGAAAAATATTTTAAGAGTAGGAAAAATATTGCAAAACGGAGTCATTAGGTATTTACCACAAATCTTACGAAGTTAAGATCAGAGTTTCGCGCCTGAAACCTGCAGAGATCAATTATCATGAGCACTTCCTGCTTTCCTGCTGGAAGTTTTCTTAGTGCCTTCTCAATAAAGAAAACGCACAGCCTCTCATCTTCAGAAGGTTCATACTCCTGTGTTGATGGATAAGATGAATATCACCACAAAGTTAGCCAGAGGGAAGACTCTTTCATAGTTGTTTTACTTCTGAATCCACAATCAAATATCAGCAGCTGGGTGAAACATAAGAAAGATATCCAGTAGTTTAGTTGCATACCCCTGGAATATGCTTGGATGCATCCACTATTAACACTGGCCTGCTTTGCACATCAAGATAGTCGTGCACATAAGCTTTTCCAGATTTGGCTACATGTTTTATCGACTCTTCTGACAATTCTGATACACGAAAATCCTTGCGCCAACTCTGTTTTGGAAAAGATATATTCATTGTAACAAACAATAAAAAAAAACATATTTCCCTCACACCAACTATTGTTATGCAACTTTATTCTACTTGTTTGTAGTCCAAAAGATAAAAATCATAAAGAGTAAACAAAGGAGTTAACCTACATTCGTTCCTCTTCTGAAATCCTCCATCGTAAGAAAATATTTATAATGATCAGCTAAAAGCTTTAAGTGGAAAAAAGTAAAAACCAAGAAATGGAGATAGGGTCCAAGTAATTGCATTCACATCCATCAAGTAACACAAGTAAGAAACTTTTCCTAGCAGAATAATTCCAGACCACAAAATTATAAATCATACTTACAATGGCTTTACTCAATTTGGAGGCGGTCTCTTCAACAGAAAACTTTCTATCCTTCAGAAACCAAAGAATCATTTCTTCATCATCTCTTCCATATTTTCCCACAGGTAGACTGTTGTGTTCTTTTTCAAGCTTTTCTTTGACTTCTGCTACAAGCTGCAGCATGGACAATCTAGTCAATCATATGATCTCATCGAATCATTTTAAGACATGAAATGAATTCAATTTAAACATTTCATAAACATTCAAGCTAAGAAGCTTTCGAAAATCACAATTGAAGGAACTAAAAGGATATTTTTGGGATGAGACAATGCAGGTCCAAGAAACCCAGTGCTTTACCATTGGACGCAAACAATTGGAGAGGACAGACTATAAATAACAAGATCAAATGATCATATCAAAGGAATTCCCAATCATGGATTTATCATAAGAAAAGAAAAGTTAAACACCCTGCAACTATCCAATTACGTGTTAACAAGGTACCACTAAGGAGAGAAGAAGAGATACGATGCTGAAGACGGCGGGCAACTGTATACTTTCCTTGAACTTTCCGATCATCACTAAGTTGCAATTACTAGTGATTGCAAAAAAGCGGTACCATTCAATCCAACCAAACAATCAAAATGAGTATAAAAATCTCCAAGAAACAAGCATAAAAAGAAAAAGTGCATCCCCACGAATTAGTTAACTAAAGACATAATTATCCAACAACCCACATTGAAACATATCATCAACTCGTAATCCATAAATGTAATTCAACAAAGACTGAAACAAGAGGCAACAGAAGTAACTACTACTTTACGAGACTTCTCAGGAGCCACCGAACAACAGCGAATGCTGCGATTGAAGACCTCCGTGGAGGGTATATGGCGACGAAAACGAACGGCCGTCAAAGGAGGTCGCAGACTAAAACAGAGCGACATTTCATCGAACAGTTTGCAATCACTCTTTCTCTCTCTAACTACTAACTACATTGCTGTTCTGACTTCTGAGAGATTGCGTGTTTGTATTGTATGTGATGAAATTGTTACTAACCTTTTCCAACTGAAGTCGCGCTTTTATTATGATATGCGATTTGTCATTCACTTGCCGTACTCGACTGAAAAAACGACTTTAGCTTGCAATAAAATATGAGTGAAGAATTAGTGAATCCTACTTTCGACTCTAAAAAGTGGTTGCCATGGTGTGAGGGAGTTTTCAGATTGAATTTGGATGCAGGCGATAGTGAGAGATAGTATGCGATGTGGGCGACCAACAATATCAAAATTTATATGGGCACGACTATAGTTATAGAGGTAGTGATAATAGCTGTTTTTTTATGAACTTGGTGTCTACCTTCAAGAAGATATAAGTCCTGTTAAAATATTTTCAGATTTTATTGCAGTGGTAGAAAACTTGGACGTGGAGATTTTTGGAATCCGGAGTATTTGAATAAATTTCCATGATTAAATATTTGATTTTATTAAAATTAAATATTACAGACTCGATCTACGTTGTGATCGTGTTCTGATGAGTGAAAAATCAATGCGCGAAGTTTAACAGATAGTGTAATTATTTCATGATTAATGTAACAATTAAAACATGTCCCCACATTGAAAAATAAACTTTATCTTAACGTGTATATAAGCATTTACACAAATATTATGTAATAACTGAGTGTGCTAGAGACGTCACACGATGTATCCACGTGCACTGATGCTCGATGCTCTGCAATTGATCTTTGGGACCTGGGCCTTGGCTTGGCCCTCAATACTTTATCTTTTTGGACAATAGAAATGAGCTCAATGGGCTAGTCGGGATGGACACATTCGAACTCTTCGAAAACTTTATCTGTTTGTTGATGAACATACTTTATCTGTTCATCAACAGATAAAGAAATGAGTTCGGTACAAACCACGATATCTTCATCAACAAATGATGGAACTCTTCGAAAACTTTTACCGAATCGATCGTCTCGATGAGTTCTACTAGTATGTTGCACACATTCAAGCATCGGAGTTGGGATTGATCGGGAATCAACTTTATAAGTGCTCAAATGAAGAGTTCGGTACAAACCACGATATATTCATCAACAAATAATGGAACTCTTCGAAAACTTGTACCGAATCGATCGTCTCAATGAGTTCTACAAGTGTGTTGTACACATTCGAGCATCGTAGTTGGGGATTGATCGGGAATCAACTTTATAAGTGCTCAAATGAAGAGTTTGGTACAAATCACGATATCTTCATCAACAAACAATGGAACTCTTCTAAAACTTGTACCGAATCGATCGTTTCGATGAGTTCTACAAGTGTGTTGCAAACATTCGAGCATCGGAGTGTTGGATTGATCGGGAATCAACTTTATAACTTATAAGTGCTCAAATGAAGAATTTGGTGCAAACCACGATATCTTCATCAACAAATGATGTAACTCTTCGAAAACCTATACCGAATCGATCGTCTCGATGAGTTCTACAAGTATGTTGCACACATTCGAACATCAGAGTTGTGGATTGATCGGGAATCAACTTTATAAGTGCTCAAATGAAGAGTTCGGTACAAATCACGATATCTTCATCAACAAACCATGAAACTCTTCAAAAACTTGTATTGAATCAATCGTCTCGATGAGTTCTTCAAGTATGTTGCACATATTTGAGCATCGAAGTTGTGGATTGATCGTGAATCAACTTTATAAGTGCTTAAATGAAGAGTTCAGTACAAACCACGATATTTTAATCAACAAATGATAGAACTCTTCGAAAACTTATACTGAATCGATTGTCTCGATGAGTTTATATTGCACACATTCGAGCATCGGAGTTGTTGATTGATCGGAAATCAACTTTATAAGTGTTCAAATTAAGAGTTATGTACAAACCACGATATCTTCATCAACAAACTGTGGAACTCTTCGAAAAATTATACCGAATAGATCGTCTCGATGAGTTCTACAAGTATGTTGCACACATTCGAGCATCAGTGTTGTGGATTGATCGGGAATCAACTTTATAAGTGCTCAAATGAAGAGTTCGGTACAAACCATGATATTTTCATCAACAAACCATGGAACTCTTCGAAAACTTGTACCAAATCTATCATCTCGATGAGTTCTACAAGTATGTTGCACACATATTCGAGCATCGGAGTAGTGGATTGATCGGGAATCAACTTTATAAGTGCTCAAATGAAAAGTTTGGTACAAACCACGATATCTTCATCAACAAACAATGGAACTCTTCTAAAACTTGTACCGAATCGATCGTTTCGATGAGTTCTACTAGTATGTTGCAAACATTCGAGCATCGGAGTTATGGATTAATCAGCAATCAACTTTATAAGTCCTCAAATGAAGAGTTCGGTACAATCCACGATATCTTCATCAAGAAACAATGGAACACTTCAAAAACTTATACCGAATCGATCGTCTCAATGAGTTCTACAAGTATATTGAGGAAACACAACAATCATGCTAAAGTTTGACTTTATCAGTACATATTACTCCCTCCGTCCCACACGAATTGTCCCTCTTTCCTTTTTTGTCCGTCCCACACGAATTGTCCCCTTACCTAAAATGGAAAGTTTTTACACAGTAACTAATAAAATAATAATTTTATCTATCTCTACCACATTCCACTACATTGGTTATTGTGCCATGTCCCAAGGGGACAATTCCCTTGGGACAGAGGGATTACTTTCTATGGTTCATTTGCTCTTATATTTTCTTAATTGGCTACGTGCACTTGTTTCAGCTCATGCTCAGTAGTTTAATGTTAAGTTACTTAAAAAAAATAATTCATAATTGTCTTGTTTATGAAAAAAGAAAAACTAATTTTACAAGAATATGGATGTCGCATTTTAGTTTTAAAATAATTCATAAATTATAAATTAGAAAAATAGGTAGAAGATTGTATAACTGACCCCACTGTCTTTATTTTGTGAATGAAAATTATGATACAAATTTAGTATGAATTCTTACATAATTTTGATACACTTCTATAAGAACAAAAGCAAACTCAGCCCACTTCATTTTGGAATTCGCATACAATAAAAATAAATTATGGGCTATGAAGACTTTGATCTATTGGTTAAATAAAATTGGCCCAACTCCCTTTATTATTTTAATACAATCGATCCATTCAAAACATGTGTAGTAAAGTTTCTTCTAAAACCTGTTCGACGTGTTCTCGGCCAAAAACAAATTAAATAAATAAATAAGAAGGTAATTTATAAATTATGATTTTTATTCAAACATTAAATTTCTATAATTTATTGTAATTATTAATAGAATTTGTTGATTATTGTAAATGTTATGATCTTAAATTTATATTATTGAAATGTTTAATCATTGTTAAGAGGAAAAAGTACATTAGATACATTTTTTCCTAAATCTGACAAATGTTTTAAATCTACTGTTGAAAGTTTAGCTAATCTGACTTCTAATAACAATAAGAATACTACAAACAGTAAAAAAGAGGTTAGATAAAGATTGAATTATCAAATAATGATGTTATGGACGATCCGACATTGCAAAAGTCAATTGATAGTTGCCATGTTGATATTAGAGATGACATTTGGGCAAAGACCCTTGTCAATCATATGGGCGTGCTTTTCCTATGACTGAATTTAGTAAAATTCATAAATCGATTCACGATTATTGGTTCAAGAAATTTGGTTGGTTGGGATACAATGTATCTAAAGATGCTGCATAGTTTATGATGTTATTTATTTACCCAAAGTGACCATAAATATGTGAATAATGAATTTACTAAAAATGAGTTTAACAATTGAAGAAAAAAACAATATAAAAGTTTCAAGCTCATGAAAGATTAATATATAGTCTACATTATTATGCCAAAATTAAGTATTTTGGATACAATAATCAAAGACATAATGTGTATTATGCAATGAATCGAAAAAGTGATCAAATTGAAGTGGACTATCGACATCGATTAACAGTAGTTCAGCATGTAGTCCAATTTCTTCTATGACAGGGTTTGGCTTTCCATGGGCACGATGCGTCGACATAGTCTATTCATAAAGGTAAGTTTTTTTTAATTTATAAAATTGTATTGTGAGTGAAATGAAGAAGCAAGTAAAGTTATGAATCTAAAGCTCCTGGACTATAAATACATGTACTACTAAAGTGAGAAGTTTTTTTGTCGGAAATTAGAGACATCTGATTTTCATTTCTAATTGAGGAGGCTCGTGATAGCAATGGCGGATCCATAATTTTTGCTTTGGGTGGGGGGGCTCCATTGTACTTTAACGTACAGAATTCAAAGCAAAACAATTAATAAAAGTAAATCATGTTAATGATAACAATGCATAAATACTTCACAACTAAAATGAGTATATATACATTAAAATAGATCTAAAAGTAAGATATTATATCATTGTTACGAAAATGTGGCAATTGACGTTGACGAGTACGCATGGACTGAAAATATTGTAAAATTAGTTCATTTTCAATCCTTGAAAATATCTCCTTCTCAATATACACCACTAAAATATCATTCATCCACTCATCCCCAATTTGATTCCGCATATAAGTTTTAATAATTTTCATAGTACAAAATATCCTCTTAACTGAAGTTGTGGCTACGATTAAAATCAATGCCAACTCAATAATATGGTAAATCACTGGAAAAACCATATGTGTTTTTTTTTATAGAAAAACTTCCCATGTTTTTAATCAATGAAAACTGTGTAATACACTGGATATTAGCAATATAATTACTAAGTTTATGTGGAAGATAGAAACAATCGTTTGGAGAGAAGTCCTCAGAGTATAAAGAAGCTAAATGCAAGAGTTTATCAACATTGAATTGAGAGAAAGAATTCTTTGGATCAAGACATACTATGTCGCGTAACAGTTCGATACTAGCTTCTGAAAAACAATTGTTCATCTCTTACATTATTAGATCAAAAACCTGCCTTGCATTCATGATAAGATATTAATTAAATATAAAATAAAATATTGTTTAAAAACATATGTTAAAACACTTAGAAGTCATAAAAATCAAATAATACCTCATTAAAAATCTCTACACGATGGTAATGATAATTAGTGATGAGTAGTGCTTCAATCCTTCGATGACCACACTGTGGTATATTTTCTTCCATATCAATCAATAAGATATTGTTCAACTCACAAAATCTATTTACTTGATCAATAAGTATTTCCTATCCCTTGTCTCTAAAACTTTGTAGACGAGTCTTCTCACTATGAATCAATGAGATAACTTGAACAATATTTTGATTGTTCCATTATAAAGCAAGAGACAATTCATTTGTAATTCTCAATATTGTAAAACGCGCATTCAGTAGCCGGCTAGTTGGCGCTTATGCTCTAGACGACCCTGACCGCCCAATAACCCTCTCCTCGCCGCATTAGTCGCTGATGATCGGAGAAACTCAAATTGCACTTTCTGGCAGCCTATTTCTTCATCAATATTTTTCCTCTTTACTCATCTTTCTGTATATTAAATTTTGATTCTAAGATTTTGAGACTCCGGTTTGAAAAACTACCATAAATGTGTACAAGTTTTTTCAGAGCTTTTGACGGGAATGGAGTTTTGAAGAAGAAGAAATGAAGATGATGTTGATAACTGAATACTTTAGGGTGGGTAATTGGGTAGGAGAAGGAGAGATAAAGTTTCATGAGGACCGGGATGAGTGGATGAGTTTGGAATGAGAGAGAAAAATGGAAAAAGCTTAGGAGAAATGAATAAGATAATTATTAATGACAAAATAATTATATATAATATAAATATTCTAATTTTCTGGGGACCGCCTAGCATCGATTAGGCGTCGATTAATCCCTGATTAGGCAATCTAGGTGCTAGGTGATCCTCCAGCGTCCGACTAGCGCCTAGCAATTTTTACAACTATGGTAATTCCCAATAAATATTTCATCAAGTGCAATATAAATATAAACTCATAGGAATCATTTCTCAATCAAACCTCCAGCTGTATTTCTATTTTCACAAGAAGTGACATCATCACGCACATTTTGCAACACTTGGTCTATTGAAGTCCATATATAACACAAATAGAGCAATGTAAAATTATGTGATACATATCAAGTATCTCCAGACCTTACCAAAGTAGTTTCTTGATTTGAACATTTTCCACTTTCTCTTTCCCAACAATTGAGCTCACAAATTATTTTATTATGCTCCAACTCCCTTAGTTGATATTTTCTTTTACACAATGCCCCAACTGTATTCACTATCATAATGACATAGTCAAAAAATTGTTGCACATATTTGATTTTCCTAACAACAACAACAATAACTAATTAGAGTTGATGAGATAAACAATGAACATACATGGCATAGAGATTTTTTTTCAATATTAAAGATTTCAACGCTTTGAAATCCCCTCGCATGTTCAAAGCCCCATCATATCCTTGACCTCTTAAATTAGAAATTGGCAAACTATGTTTTGCAAAAAAAAACATCAAAATCTTCTTTTAAATAATGACAACAAGTGTCAGTGACATGCACCGCGATAAGAAATTGCTCAACTACACACCCCTCTTTATTTACATATCTCAAAACAACTCTCATTTGCTCTTTCATTGATACGTCTCTAGCCTCATCAACTAAAAGCGTAAAAACTCTATCTCCAACATCGTTAAATATAGCAAGTGATATCTCTGAAGCACATGCATGTGACAAGTCTTTTTGAATTTCTGGGGCAATCACTTGATTATTGCCAAGGAGCATTCGCACATAAAATATTTAATCACTTGATTATTGCCAAGTCAGTTCAAAGAACTCATGGGTTCATCACGCTTTAAAAGGAAACGAGCTACATTCAACATTATATTTAAACAAACACGATAAACAACTTCCATTTTTCGACTATTTGTTTGAAATAAATGTGTCACACTCTGTCTTTAGTTTTGAAAGCACTCAAATTGTATTATATCATCATTGTGGTAGTTATCCACATTCGCATCATGATGATTAAAAATCTTCAATGCCTTTTTTCAATTTTTATATCCTTTTTTTTTTTGTAAAGACATCCTCCACATAATGACCTTCTTTATTTGAATCTTTAAAAAGATAACACCAAAAACAAAATACCGCATCAAGTGAGACACTATGCTTTAGAGATGAAAATTTTTTGTACCAACAATTTTAAGAACTTCTTTCTTGCTTACCAAATGTTTTTTTTTTTGTATATTTATGACCAAACAATTGATAATGCCCTTAGTAAAGTATGTTCTCCGTGCTTGATCTCGAATAGCAACATCAAATTTCTCCATAGGTTTTCGTAATTCTGATCACTAACAATCTCATCCAAATCAATTTCTGCTTCTGCTCGCGAAGAATTTTTTTTTTCATTCTATAAGAGGTAGATTCATTCGGAGAAGAAATGTCCCTTGACCTGTCCTTACGAATTCTTTTGAAATAATTCTCCATATTTCTACACAAATAAATTATTACTATAAACAAGAAGTAAATAAAAATCTATAATCAAGACCTACAACCAAATATACCTTTTTAAGCAAAAATATTAATTGAGTTTTTAAATTATATCTATTTATAATTTAGAATATCTAATTCAAACAATAATTTTTCTAAAATTAACAAATTACAATTAAACTAATTTGTTTGAGCTAAGTTTATGATTTAGAACGCCCAATTTAATAATATTTCAGCAATTTAACTTTGAACACACAAATAATAAAAAATGAAAATTTCAATTTCATTTGAATAAAAGAAGAATATTAAACATACAATGAAAAAAAATCAATGAGTAAAAATACAATAAATAAGAAAAAAAAACAATACTTGTTAATGAACTATGGTGGACATATCAATTTTGAATGGTGGAATCAATAAAGATCAATCAAGTATTTTTTCAGATACATAAACAAAGGTCATGATCGTGTCACTGCATTTTTTTTATCAAAACACAAGTGATTATCAACCACAAAAACAATTTGATGAGGTACAACTGTATTATGATTGTTGGTATACATCACCATGTGAGGCTGCTTGGAGAATTTTTGAATTTAAGATACAATATCAAAATCCAGCTGTTGAAAGATTGACTTTCATTTTCCTGGTTAGCAAAGTGTAATATTTTCAGATTCGGCACCTATAGATGTTGTCATTGTTTGACCACGGTTAAACAAAATAAGTTTATGGCATCGGTGCAAGCTAATAAATATATCAAGAAGCACAAAAACTTACATATGCTGAATTTCCAACAAAATTTATTTGGAGGCTAGATTTACGATCATGGGTCCCTTGAAAAATAGGATATGCTATCGGAAGATTGTTTTATTTGTCTTTCGGATCTGGAGAATGATATTACTTGAGATGTCTGTTAAATATTATCCGTAGACCAACATGTTATGAAGATATAAGGTGTGCGAATGGCAATATGATAATTTTTGAGATGCATGTTATATTCTTGGACTTATTGGAGATGACAAAGAATATATTGATTGAATAATTGAAGCAAGTCAATGGGCATCGACAATATCTTTGAGATCTCTTTTTGCCTGGTTAGCTTTCAAGACACAAAGATGTTTGGAATAAATGCTTGTCATATTTATCTGATGGCATTGCTTGTCATATTTATCTGATGGCATTGTTTACAATCAAATAATCTTAGGACATCTAGGTATGAATTTATTATTTAATCATATTAATTTATTTCAATATTATATAAACATGATAATTTAGTTTTTATTAATTTATAATATTATTGAATAATAATTGCAGAATTTGTTCTTGATGAGTCTGAAGTAAAAAATTATGTTTTACTTGAGATGAAGAAATTGTTGAGGAACTTTGGTAAAAGTCTTAGTGAATTTGATTGTATTTCATTTTCCGAAGAAAGATTTTTCCAAATGACGATTGGAAACTTAATGACCAATGATGAGCTGAGATACAATCGAGAAACTCAATACCAAAAGTATAATGATTTCTTTAAAAAATGTACAAATGAACAACAATGTGTTCATGATATAATATTGAAAGTCATATATTCAAATAAAGGAGTATTTTTTGTTTATGAATATGTGGAACATGAAAAATATTTGGGAAGGAAAAGGTAGCCGACAAGAAATTGCCAATGCTACAATTTGGTGGCAAAATTGTGATTTTAGGTGGTGATTTTCGACATATTCTTGTAATTTCAAAAGGTAGCAGATAAGAAATTATCAAAGTTACAATTAATTCATCGTATATTTGGAAGAATTGCAGAGTGATGAGGTTGAGCAAAAATATGAGAATAGAATATGTAAGATTCAATGATGAGTCAAATCAGTTTGAGGAGTTTAGTCATTGGATTGCAAACTTAGGAAATGATACAATTGGAGGTGCTAATGATGGGGAAGAAATGATTGATCTTCCCAATATTTTGTTGACCTTACTGCAACAATTGTTGACCATATATATAAGTCAAAAGGTGATGTACTTGACAATACGAGTTATTTACAAGAAAGAGTGCAATGGTATATACTTGACAATACATGTTATTTACTTGACATTACGGGTTATTTACATACTCCGAAGTTCTTAAATACACTAAAATGTTCGGGAGGGCCACATTATGACCTTTATTTAAATGTTGAAACTCCGGTTCTGTTGTTGCGAAATATAGATCATTCCATTGGTTTGTGCAATCGATTGGATTGGCCATTACTAAACTTGATAGTCATGTATTAGAAGCAAAAGTACTAGCAGGTCATAATGCGGGGAATAAGATCTTATCATCTTAGTTCCAAGATTATCGTTCAAGTTTCAACGGAGACAATTTCCACTGATTGTTTCGTATGCCATGACATCAATAAGAATCAAGGTCAATAATTGAAACTTGTTGGACTGTGTTTTAAGAATCTTATTTTCAGTCATGGTTTATATGTTGTGGTTTCACGAGTGACAAGTTTTAAGGGTCCTAAATCTCAATTTGCAAGTCCAAGGAAGCTGAAGAGACATCTACTCAAAATGTAGTGTACAAAGAAGTTTTTTCGAGAGTTCTTATGTAAGTTTTATTTTCATTATTTTAACACTTTTATGTCCAAAAATGTAGTGTGTTTTCCATTTTTACTGAATTATTTTCATTTTACTCTTGAACTTTTAGATTTCAAGAATGATAGTTGGGAGAAATTATTACAAGAAGTCACCAAATTTTATTCCCAACATGAGATTTATGTTCCCAAGATGGAAGAAATTACTCCATGTCGAGAAAGAAAAATCGTTGATAGCCAAAAGATGACTCATCTCCCCCATTTTCGTGTGGATATTTTTCTACAGGTACATATTTTTTTTAGTTATACAGAGTTAGTTAAACTGTAGCGAAAGATTCTTACAGATTTATACCCTCCAAGCTGGTGATTCTGGCACCAACTTGGGTTCTGAAAAAAGATTCCTTAGCGAGCAATATATTACTTAGGTCAAATTCAATAATATACTCCAATACTTGATGTGCTGGGTTTCAAATCCAATGCAGAAATTAAATAAAGCAATAAATAACGCAAAAGATTTATAGAGGTTCGAACTAAACCGTTCTACATCCTCTTCGATTTGCAATTTGGTGCGTGGGTTTCAAATAATTTTTAACATGCATATATTCTATTTTCTCAGCGAACGTCTTGGACGTTTTAGTTGTTCGAGCTCGTTTCGACATATTTTAACATGATTTTAAGTGTTTCAAAGGTCCAAAACAAAAGAGATTGATTAATAACGAGATTATATCGTTCTAAATATTAAAAGTTTGGTAAAAACATCGATACCTTCATTAACACACGATAGAACTTGATGAGCTTGATTTCATTCATATATTTCATATTTAGATTGCCATGTTATGAATGCTTAAATGCTTGAAATCATATAATATTGGTTGTTTTATACTTTGAAGTTTGAAATTATGCTCATGAATATGTTGATGTATTTTTGAAACATTTACTGCGACTATGAGGAATCAGGATGCCGAGGTCTTGCCTTAAGTCAACATTGCAGCTCAACCACGCCTTAATAGCACACTGGATTTACGAACTTCTTGGCTGAAGATAAAAGTTGCGGATTTTCCAAGAGAGTCGGGATTTGAAATCTACGGTTATTGAAGACATTATTTCCAGGATTGATTGAATTTAAATATATCAATCAATTTAAATTTGGATCCCACTTTGGGAGGAGTTGCTTTTATGTTTTTCGAAAGTGTTTTATTCCCTTAATTGATTTTGGTTTATTTCCTTACTTAGCTTTGGATTTTATGGAATAAATAGGGAGATTGGATAGGAAATTTGGCAGACTTAGTTAGGAAGAATTGTTAGTTGAAGTATTTCTTTTGTTCCAGAAAATCATGGTTTGTTAAACGTCTTATCTAGTTGAAGGTGTTCATTCAGGTTCTTGAATTATTCGAGTTTTAAGACGTTTATGATCTTTTGTTTATCTTTGATTGTTAAAACGTCTTAAAACTCGAATAATTCAAGAACCTGGATGAACAACTTCAACTAGATAAGACATTTAGCAAACCATGATTTTCTGGAACAAAAGAAATACTTCAACTAACAATTCTTGCTATCCAAGTTTGCCAAATTTCCTATCCAATCTCCCTATTTATTCCATAAAATCAAGAGCTAACTAAGGAAATAAATCAAAACCAATTAAGGGAATAAAACACTTTCCAAAAACATAAAATTAACTCCTCCCAAAAGTGGGGATTCAAATTTAAATTGATTGATATATTTAAATTCAGCAAATCCTTGAAATAATATCTTCAATAACCGTAGATTTCAAATCCCGACTCTCTTGAAAAACCCGCAACTTTTATCTTCAGCCAAGAAGATCGTAGATCCAGTGTGCTATTAAGGCATGACTGAACTGCAATGTTGATTTAAGGTAAGACCTCAGCATCCTGATTCCTCATAGTAGCAATAAATGCTTCAAAAATACATCAACATATTCATGAACTTAATTTCAAATTTCAAAATATAAAACAACCAATACTATATGATTCAAGCATTTAAACACTCAAAACAAGAAAATCTAAATATGAAATAAATGAATAAAACCAAGCTCATCAAAATCCCCCACACTTAAACAATGATTGTCCTCAAGCATAAAATGGCTGCAAGAAAATCAACTCAAGATCGAACAACAAGCAATGAAATATCCAAACAAGAAAGAGTATCCTGCTGCAAGTCATCGTATCAAGGTTTCAAAGATTCAATGTTTCGAGTAAAGCAAACTTCAACACCCTGACCAAGATTCTCTCAATACGCTCAAGTGTTTAGAGTGTTTAAGAGATAAGATCGCTCAATAACCAATGCAAGAATCAAAATTTACCATATGCTTGCCAATCAATCACATCTTCACCACTTATTTTAGACTTAGAGTTGTTCAGAATTTTCATGTTGCGGGCAGCTAGCGCAAAGTTGCTTGAACCTTTCCCAATAAGCATGAAGAGTTTCATTTTCCTTTTGTCGTATGTTGCAGATATCACACAAATGTTTGCTGCTCTCGTGCTGGAAAATATTTATCCAGAAATTGATGCGCCATAGCATCCCATGTAGTGATAGTTCCTGCAGGCAAAAAGAAAAACCAATCATTCGCTGCATCAGCTAAAGAGTACGAAAATGCTCTCAACTTGAGTTGTTCCTTGGTTATCCCCTGCGGCTAAATGCTGGAACATACAACGTGAAAATCCTTGAGATGTTTGTGCGGATTTACATTCTCCAATCCCCTGAAAGTAGGCAACAAATGTATCAGACCAGATTTTAATTCAAAAGTAGTGTCTGGTTGTTCATAAACAATGCAAATAGGTTGCTGTGTAATATCAGGTCTCATCAATTTTCTGAGAGTTCGTTCGTTAGCCATTGATCCTTTAGTTTCAGAACTGCTCAAATAGCTAGAATTGTGGTATGATTCTCGTTCACTCTGTCCAATGAATGAATCAGAACTTGTCTCTTCTAATTCTTCAGTCGGTGGACTAGCAAAAATTGCAGCAGCTTTCTTACGAAGCTTTGTTTCCTTCCTCAATCATTTTGCTGTCTTTTTTATTTCAGAATCAAACTGTAATGCACATGTATGAGTAGAACGGGGCATAAAACTCCAAAAGAAAAAAAATCAAAATTGAACTAAAAATTAAAACAAAAATTAAAATCAATTCAATAAGAACCGTCTCCCCGACAAAGGCACCAAAATTTGACAGGCGTGTCGAGGCCTTGAAAAATAAACTTGCTAAGAAACTTGTAGAGCGATGCAGCAAGGTCGATTCCACAGAGAAACAATATTAAATTGATTTAAAAAATATAAATAAAGTATATAAAAGTAATTGAAATGGGGGGGGGGGGGAAGGGGTTTGAATTTCAGATTTGAAACTAATGAGAATAATAAAATGGTAAAATCACAAGTAAACTACGAATCTAGCCGAAGGAGTTTTCACTAGGTAGAATTATGAATTTATCATCGATTGCCTTGAAATCTTACTTCGATTTATTTGAATAAATTAATTATTGACTCAGCGTACTCGAATTAATCCTAACTCTCTTATCTACCCAACATAGATAATCAAATTAGATAATTTATCTGCCAAATTAAAGTAATTCGCCCAGCACAAAGAACATCAATTCGTCGTCTACAAATATTAGAATCAAATACACCCAGCATGCATTAATCCTAAATTGACAATTATTTAAATCGATAGATGTAGCAGATAAATAAATATTTAACAATCAAAGATGAACGAAAGATCATAAACTAAAAACTCGAATAATTCAAGAACCTGGATGAATACCTTCAACTAGATAAAAAGTTTAGCATACCATAATTTTCTGCAACAAAAGAAATACTTCAACTAACAATTCTTGCTATTCAAGTCTGCCAAATTTCCTATTCAATCTTCGTATTTATTCTATAAAATCCAGAGCTAACTAAGGAAATAAATCAAAACCAATTAAGGGAATAAAACACTTTCCAAAAACATAAAAGTAACTCCTCCCAAAAGAGGGGATCCAAATTTAAATTGATTAATATATTTAAATTCAGCCAATCCTAAAAATAATGTCTTCAATAACCGTCGATTTCAAATCTCGACTCTCTTGGAAAATTCGCAAATTTTATCTTCAGCCAAAAAAGATCGTAGATCCAGTGTGCTATTAAGCCATGGTTGAGCTGCAATGTTGACTTAAGGCAAGACCTCGGCATCCTGATTCCTCATAGTCGCAATAAATGCTTAAAAAATACATCAACATATTCATTAGCTTAATTTCAAACTTCAAAATATAAAATAATAAATATTATACGATTTCAAGCATTTTAAGCATTCAAAACATGGGAATCTAAATATGAAGTAGATGAATAAAATCAAGCTCATCAGAACTCTTTGAAATCTTGTATCAAATGATGGTCTCGATGAGTTTTACAGTCAGATGCGCAGTCTAGAAATCACTAAGTTATGAATTACAAAGATGTCACACGATCTATTGCTAGCTGATGAATGCTCGCGTCCACCAGTCCACTAGCGCACTCGCCAAGTCCTTTGCTCTCCTTAGCTTCTTTAGATCTGACGTGTGGGCACACCACTCAACCTCTAGCTGGTGTGGGAGTCTGAGTTCCTCCGGAGAATGTCCGTTTGTGATATACACCCATAATAGTTACCACCGGAGTAGTGGCAACTCCAAGATATTTTTTTACTTAGAAAGTAAGAAAACTGAAGTAAAAGCTCTTGCTAGACGCACATACCCTCGTGTTCAGAAAGGAACACAGAAAGCTGATAGAATAACCTGAAAGCTTTTGAATGTAGAGTGTTGGTAGCTTTCGAGAAGGATGGGCCAAATTTGTAGAATATTCAGATTGGTTAGCTCATATTCGGTTCGGTATTTAGTGTGGTCTTTCTCTCAAGATGGTTCGCAACCTCTATTTATGGGCACTTCTTCGAAGGTTTGAATTTGAAGGCGATTGAAGCCGTTGTGAGATAAAAGGAACACGTCCAGTCAAAGTCTCACTTTTCTGACTTGCAGTGTCATTTCTATCAGAACAGGTGGACTTTTGTTGCATTGCTCAGAACGGCTCTTTTAGGCAATCTGAGGAATGTTTGCTGGTTGATTCATTGGACAAACAAGCTTTAAGTGTTACCGAATTTAAGATCTTCTTTCTTAATGTCTTGACTTTTCATGAAAATGTCTTCGCTTGACTTGGCTTGCTTGTTGGGTATTGCTTGTTGGTTACATCTGCGAGTAAGCTCCTTGCTGGTGGATCTCAGCTAGTGATGACGTGTCAACCAGTTTTCTCCAAAAGAAAGGTATTTTGCTGGTAAAGGCATTCTAGCGTGCAAACCCAAACAAGCTCCTTAGTTGGTGAAGGGAATTAGTTAGCAAATCTCCAAAAGCTTGTGATCGGCTTCGACTTACAACTCGATTCCTATACAGGATATTACAAATGCAAACTAATCTAGCTAGATACACTCTAAACTAATGGTATGTTTGACTCATCAAAATATCAAACAAATAAGGAATTTCCAACATAATTCCTGACAATAATTTTTATGTATAATCTTAAGTTGTTGATGTTATTTGTCAAGAAATAGACAATTGTTTTAATGAGTCCAAGTCATAGCTAATTATGTGCATATCATTTCTTGATCCTAGTGATCCATTTGTCAAGTATGATCATGAGAGATTATTTCGTTTTGTCGAATTATATTCACAAGATTTCTCTACGAATAATTTGTGTAATCTAAGACAACTTTGCTAGGGGTGAGCATGAATCAAGCCAGCTCGCGAGCTACTCGGGATTGATTTGAAAAAATTCGAGATCGACTCAATATTAATCAAGTCGAGCTCAAGCTACTCGATTAGTTGTCGAACTCGAGCGCGAGCTTCATGATACTTGATTCGATAGGCTTGCAAGCCTTATCAATCTCGAACTTAAATCGAGCCCAAGTAGAGCTTGGGTTCGAGCTTGGTTCACGAGCCTTATCGAGCTTAATATAATTCAGATTTTTATTCCTATATTTATTAATAAATAATTTGAAATCTTTATTAAAAATTAAAATAAATCGAACTCGATCGTGTTGAGTTAACTTGATGAGTTTAACACCGAGTCGAGCTCGAGCTTAGGATTTTTGAGTCGAGCTCGTGCTTGGTCATACTCGACTCGACTCGGCTCGTGATCACCCTAAACTTCGCACATATCACCGTTATGTTTGATCAGAGCCTACTCCAATGATATTTGTGATATTGAAGCTCTTGCAAAGAAGATGGTTGAGATGAAGTGTAACAATTTTCCCGATTTGGTTTATCGACTTATTGTGTTAGCATTGGTCTTACTAGTCACCATAACTTTTGTTGAAAAGTCTTTTCTGCAATTAAGATTATCAAGACTGATTTGCACAACACAACGAGAGATGAATTTCTTTGTGTTACATCGAAAAAGAAGTTTTTATAAGTTTTGAAACCGAAGCAATTTTACAATAGTATCAGAGCATGGCATCACAAAGATATCAATTGTCTCATTCTTTCAATAACTAAGTAAATATTGAATTTATAGTTGGTATAAAAAATATTTATTTTGAATATTTTATATTTATAGTTAATTATTTTAATTTTTTTTTATTACATTGATATTATAGCCCACGATCAACAAATCCTCTATTAGCCACTGATAGGTGGGCTTTGGAACCAAACTAATTGAGTTCTACTTCTATTCAGTCAAACCATTGTGAAAGTTGAGCATTTGATTCCTGTAAAGATATTTTGTTTCTGGACTTATTAGCATTAACCCATTTGTATATTAATGCTCGTAGCTAAGTTAATCTTCATCTTTTTGGTTCCTTCTAGTTTACATACATGTATACTAACTTTTTTATTCTTCTTCTTTTTTTTATAAATTTGGGAGGGACTATGGAGTGTTCCAACCGGTTCTAGTTTCTACCTCATAACTAGTTGATCATTAGTTCAATATTTAAAATTAATATATTATTTTGAATTCATTTGTTAATGCTTTTAACAAATGAAGGTATTAAATAAAGGGAAGGTCTTGGGTTAGGCAGACCTAAACGATTTAGGCGGGTTTTATCTATTAACCCAAGCCCAAATCCATATAATATACCCTAATTGGGATTAATAAACCCTATTTGGGATGGGTCAACTCATTTGGGTAGGATAAAACCCGCCTAAACCGTTTAGGCCTGCCTAACGCAAGTTTTTGCCTTAAATAAAATGTCTAAAAGAAAAGGAAAGACTATATTATAAAAATAAAAATGCAACTATTGAATAATTTACTTATATACTCCCAATTATTTGGTCCATGTTTTCTTTTTGGTATGTCCCATATATATGGTCCACTATCTAAAATTGATATTGTTTTTTATATGAGCTTACAAAGATACTCTTAACTATATTGTAAATGACACATAATTAATAGGATCCATTATTGGTAATTATTGCTAAATAACGGTAATTCAGAAAGTTCGGTCAAATATTTAATACATTCATAATTGATTTTTGACATTTGTGCAAGTTAAAACTAGACCAAATAATTGAGACGGAGGGAATAAATACTTTTTAAATTACAAATAAATCAAATACTTCCTCCGTCCCATGCCAATTGGCATTTTCTTTTCGACACGAAAATTAAGAGTTGTGAGTGTAGAATGAGTTAGTGGGATTAATATTTTATTATTGAGTGTGAAAAAGTTGTCATTTTTAGAAATGTGACAATTTAGTTGGGACGTCCGATTTGGTAAGTGTGCCAATTGAAGTGGGACGGAGGGAATATTTTTTATGCAATGTACAGATACAATACTATATGTAGATATATACACATAAAGCGCAGCCCGTTTTAGCGGCGAACACCACTTTTCTGGGGTCGGATCTTCCCATTTCGTAGGCACTTATTGCAATTTCCAAGACAAGATACTCTGCCACCACCAAGACAATTTCTCCCCCATGATTCGGAAAATTCGGTGGATGCAGCCGTCCAGTTCCACCTCGCCTCGGAGTAGTACTTTCTTGTCTCCTTGCCCCTCCTCTCTACAAAGCTCTGTCTCAACGACCCACAATTCACGGACATTTTTGGAAGAAAGCAAGAACTCCACTTACTTTTACACAGGCCTTCCCTTTTTTGTTGCTTCCTCTGTTCATGGACAGAAATTAATGGTTCAAGTTTCTTCTCACAAACTGCGAGATATTTATTTTATCAGAGGGATTATGAGTCATGACTTATGATATGTGGATCTTGAAAGTGAAGGCTAAGCCGCAGGTGGCAAACTCTTTATCTTTAAAAATTCAAAAATATTTAATGTATGTTGGCAAGCACAGACATTAATCTTCTAGTCAGTGTATTTTGTTGGGTGGGAAATGGAGAAAAGCATCCGAGAATTGTATGATGTGGTAAATTTCACTGAAGAAGAAGAGGGATTGATAATGAAAAAAAAAAAAAAAGGTGTGAGGGGTTTAGATTTAAAGAGAAACATAAATTGTTTCCATTTTACTCAAAAGAATTTTTAGATTTATATATAATACTCCCTCTGTTCCGGTTCATTTGTCCCAAAGGAATAAGCACAATAACCAATATTAATAGAAATAGAGGAAATTAGTATTTTATGAGTAATTATGTATTAACTTTTCATTTTAGATAAGAAGTCAATTAAATGGGACGAACGAAGAGAGACAATTGAAGTGGGACGGATGAAATCTATACTATCCTAAAAGCAAGACCCCAATAAGCATTTTTTTTTCCGCCTATAGATACCTTCGAAAAATAATCATCAAAAAAATATAGAAAGTAATTACTATTCTATAGAATATTTCAAAAATCAATCACAAAAAATATATGGTAAGTTTTCATTATGGCAATATAACTAAGATGTTACGCAATGATTAATGGTGTATA